>APFE030734951.1:165952-228566 GCA_000404065.3 Pinus taeda | reverse complement strand
TGATTCTGCCATTTTTACTATCGAAATGGTTCCCCTCATGGAGGCGGTAGTCAACAGTTGGATTATGGATTGGGCCACTATCCTTTCAGATAAGCTTGCCCTTGCTGTTAGTGAATTTAGGAATCAGACCAGAGTCAGTGAGAGGATAATCCCTCCATTCTACTACAGCGCTTATATTTTGGATACCTTGTGTTTTAATTCCGAATTCCCCATTCTCGGATGGAGGTGGACCGCACAGGACCCCTCCCCCATCCATATTTACCATCGCAAGATGTGGAAGTCGTCTTATAAGAATCACTTGTATCATATCTGTAACGATTTCATGATTCCTATCTATTATGCCATTTTTAATAAGCCCATTCCAAGGATCTCCTACTTAGCCTCTTTTGACCTGCCATCAGTGGGTAGTTGGTTTGGGGAAGAATATTTTACGTATGTTAGGTCTATGGCAGTCAGCCAATTCCCCATGTCCTTCCCTGTATGTTCTTGAAAATTATTCAGCCGAGAATTGCCTACCCTTTCAGCTAAGGTACCACACAACTTCTGGCTAAAGCAAAAAAAAGGGCTGGCCAAACTTTCCTTTCAATGTGAGTCTTTCCCTTGCATGATTTAAAACATGCAAAAAAAGAAGCCATGAAAATTCAAGCCCTAAACCTTCCTATAATCCCAAACAGAGCATATGACCCGAAAAAATATGCATACGCCGCTCTAGAACATGCCAAATTATCAACATTTGAGCATAAAGAGGATATTTTTGCCTCAGCGGAATCAATTGGTCATGCTAAAGAGCTTGCTAGAACAAGGTATAATGACGTAGGGTTATCTGAGTTCAATAAGCTCAGGGAGTAGAGGTTGCAAACTCTGCCCCTGGACTTAATAATGCCAACCCAAGCGGCGTCTTCAAGTGAGCCTGGCCAGCAACGACAGAAAGAACCCCCTGCTACACTGAAAACCAAAACCAATGAGCAGGAGGAACAACAGAAGAAAAAACAAGAGGAAAAGCTGAAGAAAGAGCAGGCAGAGCGTTTAAGGAAAGAAAAAGAAGAACTCTTAAAAAGAGAGCAAGTAGAACGCTTAAGAAAGGAAGAGGAAGATAGATTGAGAAAAGAACAGGAAGACAACCAGCGAAAGAAACAGGCAGAGATCCAGCAGAAGGAACATAAACGACAAGAGAAGGAGAAACAAGAACAACTGCTAAAGGAGTCCCATTCCAAGCAAAATACCACCGATACTAATAAGGGTGCTGTCACAGACCCCGAGCTGCAAAAGGAATGGCAGCATTTTAGTACCATTATCGGTGGAGGTAAGGATTCACAGAATACCGAGACTCCTAAGAGCAACGGCATACAGAAGGAAGCCTCATCCCAGGCTTTGAGCACAACCACTGGCCCACCCAAAGTTATGAACGTAGAAATAATTCCAAAAGGTCCTAGCGACCAAATCACTCTCCTGGTAGAAGACATTCCTCCACTAAATGTCTTCTACAACCCTAAACATAAAGTCGTAGTAAAGCGATCAAGAAAGAGGCAGAGGATTGATCAACCTTCCCTCTTTCCTGAACAATCACTTACGGGCAACGTAGTCTGGAGGGAGAAACTCGATCCCTCTGATGACCTGACCAAGTTGTCGCAATATGCAGGAGCTTATTCGGCTGCCACTATTGACAAGGCATCAGAGGTAAAAGTTCTCTTAAAGAAGAAGGACCAGGAGATTTTCACACTTTAAACGGAATTAACGGATGTCAGACAAAGGGTAATACAAGCTGAGCAGCAATTAGCAGGACACCAACAAGAAACAGTGCGCGCAAGCGAGCAGCTTTTGGAACAGCAGAAAATCAATAGCCAATTGATGCAGCAATGGCAGGAGGAGAAACAGAGGATCACCCAGGCAGCCATCCAGAGACAAAGTGAGTTGACAGAGGTATTGGAGCAACTAAAAGCGGCAAATGAGCAATCTTTGAAGGCCAAAGATGAACATATTGCTCAAATTACAGCACAATTAGAAGCCACCAAGGGAGATGCGCAGATACAAGAATTCAAAAAAGAGGCAATGATAATCAACAAAGCGCTTGTAGCGCAAGTTAAACTCTTGGCGCAATCCCTCTCTCAAGCGAAACCACTCTGTAAGTTAGCTACAACTGTAAGTGAGCAGGTAGAAAAGGCTAGAGAAGAATACAATCAAGCCGAAGAAGATATCACAAACTATCTTGAATGGCAAGATTCAAAGTCAGGTAAGGAAGCCAATTTGCCTCGGATACTGGAGGTCCATAAAAATATATTGTTTACAGAATGGCAAACTCAAATATTAAAGGCAGAAAGGGCAGCATCAAGATGTACATTAACCGCTGGTAATTTGGCTGATCTAGTAAATGATACTCTCTATCTAGCCAATATTGTTTCCCAATGCACGCCCGACAAGATTACTACTGCAAATGCATTGGAACAAACATGCTACCCTGATTTAGAGGGCAGAGCAAGGTCAATTACCGCGGTTGACACTTTAAACATAGAAGCATATTGGCGGTTCCTAATCAAGCCGCATGAACAACGATCTACTCTCAAATGCCTAACCGATGCCGTTCAATGCATGATCCCCGATATCCAAGACTCCACCTACGCTGCCCAGCTTAGTTCCAGGCTCAACAAACCTCCTGAAGTTGAGCCAATGCTCGCCATCAATCAACTCAGGTTCAAGGGGAAGCAGCCGACTGAGTGATTCATCATCCAGCTCCTCCGATTGCCAGCAAAAATAGCAACAAGAATTTATTGACATCAGCTTAGTTAGCTTTTCTGTTTTTGTAGATATTTAAGATTAGCATAGTATTTATAGACCCTTTCACGCATTTAGAAAGGGTCGTAAAATTTTGTATAAGACTTAACAGAATGAAGTTTGCACTATTGTGCTTCAGCCTTTATTCTTTTATGAAACTCGACCACTTGCTTTTACTTTAATGGAGAAATTTCTTGATTCAATTGTGCACTACTATCATTGATGCAAAGATTGTTTATGCGTTGAGGTAGAAGCCATACATAGCGATTCATATCGGGAGTGGCTTACGATTCAAATGGTATTTTTATCCTTTGTTTGAATTCATTCTGTGTATATGATTTCACTGTGTAATTATTCCTGCTATCATTAAATGTATGCATGCGTAACAACAGGAAATCTTGCTCATACCACTATTGGATGTTCAGATGATATGCCTTATTTTTTAATCATGTATGCGTTGATGGTATGAACCTTTAAAGTCTAGTAGTATCGCTTTAATCGCAGTGTCTAACTATTTAGGTACAGCAATCTTGAATGATTTAATATCTGTGTTTTGAGAATGCAGTCATCTATATAATTGTATTTTTAAGATATAGAACATCAAAAGCTACGCTTTAGAAGTTCAAATAGATTCCCGGGATAGTTTTATTTACTTACATTTCTATCAATAGTTTTAGTCATTCACCTATCGCTACTATTATCTACAAAGTATTCATTCATCCCATTTATCTATTTCTGGGAAACTGGTCCCATTATCCCCAGTCGGAGCCACTACCCCAAACGGAAAAGGAGCTGCACTAAGGTCCGGACCGGGTGGTTTCCCCCAATGTTGGTGCAACGATTCTCGAGGCATCAACAGGAGGGTAAACCCTGTGCTACTCCCTTTGATTGAGAAAGAAGTTAAGATAATGTATGAAGATGGAATTATAGCTCCAATCAGATTTTCAGAATGGGTTTCAAATTTAGTGCTCACTAGAAAGAAGACTGGGGAGATTAGGCTGTGCGTTGATTTGAGAAATTTGAACAAAGTCTCTTTAAAGGATAATTACCCTTTACCCAAAATGGATCACATTCTGCAAAGGGTAGTGAGTGTTTCAAGGATATCACTGTTAGATGGATTCTCAGGCTTCAATCAAATCCTAAAGCACCCGGATGACCAAGATAAAACTGCTTTCACAACCCCTTGGGGAACATTCAAATATGTGAAAATGCCTTTTGGACTCAAGAATAGAGGAGAAACTTTTCAAAGAGCCATGGATATTTCTTTTGCTAAAGAGATCCATGACTTTTTAGTCATTTACTTAGATGACCTTACAACTTTCTCCAAATCAGATCCAGAACACCTAGATCATCTCAGGCAAGTATTATTAATTTGCAGAAAATATGGTATATCACTAAATCCAAAGAAATCATTGTTTGGCCTAGAAGAAGGGAACTTATTGGGGCATATCATCTCTAAATAAGGCATTAGAATTGATCAAGACAAAATACAAGCTATCTTGCAAGTTCCTCACCCTAGAAACATTAAAGAAGTACAAGCCTTTTTAGGGAAGATCAATTTTCTAAGAAGATTCATACCAAATCTGGCTGAGCTAATAGAATTGCTGAACAACATGCTCAAAAAAGACTCCAAGGTTAAGAGGATAATAGAAACTAAGCAAGCCTTTGAAGAAATAAAAAAGGCTTTCACTCAAACACCAGTCCTCACAAGCCCCAATTTTGACAAGGACTTTATCATATTCTCATTTGCATTAGAACATACAATTGCTGCTGTTTTGCTCCAAAAAGATAACCAGGGATGTGAAAAACCCATAGCCTTCTTCAGAAAAGCCCTTAGAGATGCTCCACTCAAATATCAAATCATGGAGAAACAAGCATATGCACTTGTAAAGGTCATTAAGGACTTTAGAGTTTACATCTTGTACTCTCATGTGATTGCTTATGTGCCCAACACTATTGTCAAAGACATCCTGACCCAAGAATCAATTGAAGGCAAAAGGGGCAAATGGATAGCTACCATACTAGAATATGACATTGAAATTAAACCAACAAAACTGATAAAAGGAAAAGGACTAGCTAAATTCATGACTGAAACCAACTTTCAAGCCCTTGACATAAATCAGTAGGATAATGAGCAGGAGATGGTGACTCCACAGATCAATCAAGCCTTTTTACAATCACCCTGGTATGCTGACATATCTTTTGTATTATTAAACCTGCAAGCTATCCAGGATTATCCAGAACTAAGAATAGATTTTTGAAAATGAAAGCTTCCAAGTTCTGCATTTTAGATCATGCTCTCTTTTGGAAAAATCATGAAGGTGTTTTGTTAAACTGCCTAATCAAAGAAGAAACTGACAAAGTACTTAAAGAATTTCATGCAGGAGATTGTGGTGGACACTTGTATTAGAAATCAACTGCTGATAAGATCCTAAGGGCTGGATTTTATTGGCCCACCCTATTTGCTGATGTTAAACAATATGTAACTTCTTGCCACAAATGCCAAATTTTTGAAGGCAAGAAAAAGTTGCTGCCTCTGCCCCTCAAGCCCATTTCCATTGAAAAACCATTTCAACAATGGGGTCTAGACTTCATTGGGGAAATCCACCCTTCATCCTCTGGCCATCACAAATGGATTTTGACTGCTACAAACTATTTTACCTAGTGGATAGAGGCCATCCCTTGTATGCAAGCCAATGACTCAGTAATCATGCAATTCCTTGAGACAAACATCTTGTCTAGGTTTGGCTACCCGGAGAAAATTATTACAGATAACGCTGCTGCCTTTAAGTCTAAGAGAATGATTAATTTCTGTCATAAATACCACATTACCTTGGGCCATTCCACAGCATATTACCCTCAAGGTAATGGCCTGGCTGAATCCTCCAACAAGAGCTTGATCAACATCATTAAGTAAGTCTTGGAGGAGAACAAGAAAAATTGGTATAAAAAGCTTGTAAATGCACTATGGCAGACAGATTGACGACTAAGAGATCTGTTGGGACTAGTCCCTATCAATTGGTTTATGGAATGGAGGTAGTATTCCCTTCTTCTTTAGGAATCCCAGTGATAAAGTTGCTATAAGAAATACAGGAAGAACCTAATGATATTCAAAGAAGGATCAATCAAACTATTCACTTGCAGCAAACAAGAGAGGAGGTCTATCGTAGTGCTCAAGTTCTACAAGAAAAGCTTAAAAAGATATTTGATAAAAGAACCAAAGCAGACGATTTTTTCATTGGGGATAAAGTTTTAAAGTGGGATTTCAGAAGAGAAGATAGGGGAAAACATGTAAAATTTGATTTCTTATGGAGAGGACCATTTATCATTCAGACTGTACAAGGAAATAACACCTACTTTTTGAAAAGCCTGATTGGTACAGAGGCAGATGATGGACCAGTCAATGGCAGAATGCTGAAGCATTATTTTGATCCACTTTGTTAAAAATACCAGCACTTTAATTTGTACATAATAGGGTTTACTTTCTGCAGTTTATTACAACAATAGGATAGGGAATAGGTGACAACAAATTTTGTGGAAAGGACAAGGAATTGTGCCACCTTTGGGTATTGCATTCTAAGCCTATCAGAAGAAGCTAAAGAAGCAGACTTGGGAGGGGTAAAAATGATGAAAAATAATCAAACAAACTATCCAAAACAGAGCTGCAATTATTGGAATGAATTCATGAGAAATACATATATTGCAGAGGAACCATTTTGTAACAGTAAAGGAGAAAATTCAGAATACAGCAAGAACTGAATATAAGGCCATCTGACCTGCTGTTCTTGACTTTTCATCAGGAAAAGCCATCCCCAAGTGGAGCCACTGTTGGCTTCCTATACCAATAGGTTTCATTTTTCATGATTGACTAAAGAAGTGCCAAATATGTTCATCCTTTCCAGGCTACAAAGGTTCCATATTTTGTAGAGTTTTACTATGTACAGGTGGTTAACTCTTGCCATAGTTGATGAATAGCTAGACAGTTTAATCCTGGCTAGATCATGTTTGAATTTACTTGTCTTAGAATAGAGAATAAAAGTCTGTAAAAATAGCTCAAGCTTGGCAGACAAGTAGTTAGGTAGAGAAGCAAAGGGTCTCAACAGCTTAATCTGAGCCCTGGAAGAGATAAGGGTAGATTTAGATAGGAGGGAAGCTAAAAGAAAAGAGAAGAATCATGGTTTTGTAGTCAAAATGCACCCAATGAAAATGAAGAAAAAATGCTAGGTGCACTAGGCTGGGTAGGCAAATTTTGATGTTGGAGGAGCAGGTCTATGAGCAATTTGCTCCTTTGGAACAAGTTTCATCTCATAAAAATCATAGGGTGCAATGGCAAGGTGGTTACAAAACAAATGGAGCATGACTAATTTCCCTCCCCATTTTCCAAGGAACACTTACTAACATTCCCCCTAAGGACAATGAGATCTGCTCATTGCCTTTAGTCCACTTCATTTCATAGAAAAAACTAAGTGAAACTGTGTTTTCACCTAGGCAAAACAAGCCACATTTCTTATGTAAAAGGTTTTTATTCCATGTTGCCAAGTTTCCTAAACTTCATAACTTGGTATCCTTTCATTCCCCTATGGCTAAGTTTTCACTCTATAAACTTAGCCTTTGTCCATACATATCCATTCTACATATTCATATTAACCTGCTAACTCTACTATATAACTCGTATATAACTTTTTCCCTCCCCCTATTGTATAAAATACATAAAAAATCCCCAAAAAACAAATATCCCAACCCTTGGCAATATAGCCATATAATAAAGATTTTCGGGAATTGTAAGGTTCACCTGGAACCTTATAATAACTCTTAGTGCGCATAAAAACCTTGGATTTCATTTAACCTTTGTTTATATGAATAACCAACCGGCCACAGTCCAGAGCTGAAATACACTAAAAACCCCACAAAAACATTATACAGTGCCAATATATTAAGGTGGGTACCCGTGCCACACCCCCACAGCTCGTCATTCGCCGTTGACTATTGGATCAGGGCTCTCAAATCTAGCAGTGCAGAGCTGTATCGCGATGCCCCCAGCGCTTGAACTTTATGTTCCGGGAAAATGGCGGTTTCACCGCCGTACAAAGGACACGCGTTGCTCACCTGGATGTATCGCGACCCCCCCGCTCAATATCTCTGCTACCCGAAAATCAATGCGATAATACCACTTACCACCCTCACTCCCCGCTGCTGACGTCATCCAATGACGTCATATCCATGTCAGCTCCATGTCACTGTTGACACCTAGCGCCAAGTCATCCGCCACGTCACCTTCTGTACCCCGCTACACGACAAAAAATCTACGTCATGATGATGTCATCAAAAAAAGCGCCAAAAAGCCCATAAAGACGATTTTTGTTAAAAAAACCCTTAAAATTGGTTGTTTTTTACTGTTGTTATTGCATTATTTTACTGAGCTTTTGCATGCATACGATGACGAATTCGCCAGCAAACCTTCAGTCTGCAACCTCGACCACCGTAGCTCGCCGCCCCACTTTGCAAATCGTCTCCCAACCAGCAAGTAACTCCAGTGCATTTTGAAAATAGGTATTTACCATAATCCTGCTAAAAACCCTCTGAATTTTGAATTTTCACTGTGAAAATTGTTCGGGCAACCTAGAAACTTGTTAAAATTCGCCCTGCTGCCTGCACATAAATACACCAGGACCACTTATTTATCAAAAAACCTGCACATTGCATACCTCTCTGTATAATTCACCTAGCAAGCCGAGAAAAATGGGTATTCACCTGAGTCTTGCTCCCAAGCTCCCTGATTGACTTCCCTCTACAAAATTGCCCACTGAAACTACTATTTTGCCCACATTTTACTATAAAATCTACCAACTCCATCCCCCTTAGCAAATCTCTCCCATTTAAGCCAAGCTCTAGGTCTGTTTGGTCAGTAATTGCCAAAGGAAAGGCCCTGAAACTATTGCTACTCATTCCTTGCAAAACAAACCCTCCAAGCTTCATTCTTTGCTGCAAATTCTGCCAACCAGAGTCAAAACAAAGCACTCCAATTTGCAAATCCTCTGGAAAAAGCCCCAGGGCCTCTATTTTGTCCACTGTTGCTGTAAAGACCCACATTTCAATTAAAAATACCAGAGAACTTATAAAGATAGAATCCCTTGCTCCAGTAGCCCTAAATGTGGCCCCTCTCCATGCCCCACATAAAGAACTGGAATGGTTACCCCTAGCTGACAAGGATTTCCTGATTAATGACATAATGGGTATCAAATCTCATCTCCAGGCCTTCTGTGAGATCAAGAACAGCCACAGAAACAAAGCTGACATCTTTGGGATTTGGGAGTCCAATATGCCCATGTACTACTTTCCTTGTGTAAATGTTTTTCTCGACCTCATTCACCAATGCCATGCCAATTATGAGCCCACTCAAAGGGTAGCGATGTCTCCTTCTGGGACATTTCTATTCTATATCACCCCCGAATCAACAAATGAGATGCTGCATTTCAAACCAACTAGGCCATTGACTCCTCTTTCCTTGGGATTTCTGCTTGACCAAGGTGCCAAATTGCCAAGTGCAGAAATAACCAGAATAGGCAAAATATTTATGAAACCCAATTGTCAACCTTAGGAACCTCCTCCATACCTGGACACTTGGTTTAATGAAGTAGGAAAGTTTATTATTGACATGATAGCCTACATCCTGGGATTCAAAACCAGTGAGTATGTAGATGAAACTACATTGGTCCTCTTATCCATCTTTTCTCCAGGACAGCCCCCTGCTGTCAGGTATGATTATGCCACCTTCATAGCTGATAAGCTCCATGAGCAATTCATGAGCATGGATAGAGAAAGAGTGTTTAAATACACATCATACATATATCATTTGTTGCTCTACTATCAGTCAGATAGTTTTCAAGTTCCTCTCAGAAAATTTGATATGAAGGGAGAGCCAAGGTCTGTAATCTTCTGGGCCCTAGTCTTCCACCATGTTTACTATTCTCCTTATACTTATTGTGAACTTATTGATCTATTCATATATCCAGCCACCTCTTTACTGATAACAAGTCCTCCAGATAGACTTTCTAGTGAAATGTAGAGAATTCTACAGCTCTCCAAGAGATATAGCATAGGTGATTGGTACTTTTACCAGAATCACACTGTGATTCGGATATATGGCTGTGAGCTGTGCCCCTATAAATTACCAAAATATGTGCCAATGATATTGTTTGCCCTGGAATACTTTAGACAATTCATCCAAGTAGATGTAATTCACTTCTGTGAGGCCAAGAAAAAGGCACAACTTAAAATAAGAAATCAACTGGGCCCTTTCACCTTCAATAAGAGGGAATCCTAGCAAGAGGCTGATGAGATTTTAGTGCAGAGACTCAAGCTAAAACAGAGTTTCTATTTGGTGCCATATGGCCCCAATAATTTCATAAGCTATAGGAAAGTCAAAAATAAGCTGCCAGCATATGTTCACTGTCCAATCCCTGAAATCCAGCAATATGATAATCAACAAGAGTGGCTAGAGGGAACATTGTTTGAAGATATAACTTAAGAAGAGAAATTGGAAAAGGAAATGAAAGAGCTTGAAAAAACACTTGACCTGGACTCTTTTGGACAGGAACCCTTCAAGCTGCCCCAACACATTGGAGGTGATACATCTTTTGTTGAGAGCTCACAACAAGCATCACGAAAGGCCAGTTCAGCAACAAAGGGCAAGGAAGTAATGGATACAGAACAACAGACCACGGTTGATCAGCCCACCACAACAAAAGAACAGGGAGAAGGGCAAGCTCCCCCAGCTCAAACCAAGGCATCAGAAGCCCCTATGCTACAGACTCCTCAAAATGAGGAAAAGAGCAGAAAGAGAGGTAGAGAAGAGGATGCCCCTACCAGTGGACCATCAAAACAACCAAGAGATAAGAGGCAGAGGCTGAATCCCTATTCTAAGGAGGAATTTGTGGAAGATACCACAAGCTGCATGAGAGATCAGGAAAGGACCGAGTAACAATCTTCTCCATTGCCTGGAACCTCAGCTAGCTCATTCCAGCAAGAGCTAGAGAGGCAACATAATGTGGAAGTTTCATCCACCAGGCCTCAAAGTAAGCAAAGCTCAGGTATCAAGAAAAATTTCACTGAAATAAAAGCTATAAATAATCCAATGAGGATGCAACTTTATAATCATCTGATGAGGACATCACCTACCAATCAGCAAAGGCTAATGGCTTCTTATGATATTCAGGAAAAGAAAATGATCCTCAGCCATTTCAAGCCCAAGACACAGCAACCCCAGTCAGCTGCTGATTATATAAGAACCAATCTGGAAGTTTTCTCTAAAGATATTGACCCAATTGACCAGATTGAATTACATAAGCAAACTGGGGAGATGGCGTGTTCCACGTTGGAAGATAAGGCATTGCTTGCTCACAAACTGCAAAATTCATTGCACAATACCTCTACCCAATTAGAATTGGAAAAGGCTTCCTCCTTACCTTATTAAGTCCTTAGAAGAAATTATAATCGAGCTTGGGCATAATCCTAAGGATTTAAAGGGTATCAAAGCACTAATCAAGAAGAAGGAGGAGGACATTTCAGCCCTCAAAAGGCAATTAAAGTTGCCAATTATAGTGCATCCACAAACTTCAGAAGTTACACAACCGAAAGAGGAAAAGGACATGGTAAGTCTGCTAATGAGGATGAATGAGAGATTGGCAGAAA
Organism: Pinus taeda; assembly: GCA_000404065.3. Taxonomy (NCBI): domain Eukaryota; kingdom Viridiplantae; phylum Streptophyta; class Pinopsida; order Pinales; family Pinaceae; genus Pinus; species Pinus taeda. Next base: position 217,106 of record APFE030734951.1, on the reverse strand, counting down.
CAGAGAAAGCATTAGAGAAGGTAATTAAAGAAAAGTAGGGAGAGTTGACCTCCCATCCAACTGAAACAGCTCCAACAGGTGCCACTACTCCCCCCACAGGTACAACAACAGTCCCTCCTACCATCCCAGCATCAATAGCAGGTACCTCAGCTTCAGTAGCAACAACAGGGCTAGATACCAGCATGGGCATGGATGAATTAATGAAAGCAGTAAAAGAACTGGAAGGCCAAATGTCAGAGCTTAAAGAGGTAAGGGAAAAACTAGCCAATCTAAAGGTGAGCCATGACAAGTCAAAAATAGCAGTGGCAGAAAAAACCAGAGAAGTAAAGGCCCTGGAGAACAAGGTGAAATCATTGTAAAATGATCTCACCTTACGTAAACCTCTAGTAGACATCAAAATGATCTTCTGGACCAAGATTGGCCAGTCTATTACTGACCAATGGCAATCAATTCAAACCATCCATGAACAAATAGAATTGATAGAAAGGGCCCAAGTGGAAATTCAAAGGGCCAAGGCATTATTGGGAAACATGCTTGAGCAGGCCAATAGAGTCATCCATTTTTTGAATACTCATACTAAAGAACAGTTAGCAACTTTGGAGATCACGGACAGGACAGGCACCATTTTGACAGTGAAGAAGGTGCTAACAATGAGGAATTTTGTGCAGAATTTGGAAAGGAAGTGCCAGGAGATGCAGATGGATATTAATGCCTTCACATAGAAGTTCACAGTCTTGAAGAAGAAGGGTCTACCCAGTTTATTAACCAGCAATCAAAGACTGTTATCACATCAACAGTATGCTCACAGGGTAAAAACTTATGTTACAAATCAAATCACCGCATCATGAAGCACTTCAGAAGACACAGGACCTCCCACTGGACAGAGTTTATATGACAAACTAGAAAATTTGTTTTATATTGAACATGAAATAAATCATCTTTTTGAAGTCAAGCCCAACTTTTACAGGTATACTAAGGCTGATGAAACACTTGTAAAAATACAAAGACATCAGTTGCCAACAGACCAGTGGTGGCAGAGCATGCTGGAAATTTTACCAAGGTAATTTGGATTTTTATGTTTATCTACATTTGGTCGAATAACAAGACAGGTGGCATTTATAATAAAGATGAAAACAATAGAGGAAGGAGATCAAGCCAGGACTAGGACGCATTAAAGCGAAATCAAGAGCAGGTGAAAGGATCAGAACAACAACGGAGGAATGAAAAGTAAAGGAACAACTACTAGCCGACTTCTTGAATTGAAAAGTCAAAAATATCTTATCAGTTAAAGTAGCCAGCACAGCCACAATTAATCCTACATTTATTTCTGCATTTATTTCCTTGCCAGAGTAGGTGAAGGAAGTTATTGCTTCATATCTTATCCTCAATATATTTGTAACTCTCTTTTTGTATAAATACCTCCCCAAGGAATGTATTCGGGGTTGGTGATTTTCCTCTTTGGACCACGTTGTAACTCTGATATTTTTTAATACAAAGGCTGTTGAAGTGCACTGCTGCTGGACCGTCTAAATGTGGATTTGATGTTGTGCGCTCTGCTACAGAATTCTTGTGTCTTTCTATGGATTAATAAGTTATTCTAAACTATGTTTTTTGTTTTCTATGTTTACAAATTTCATATATGTTTCATAATCTTAGCAACGGGGAAAAAGAATAGCCTAGAACTTGTTTAAATACACTCTGTGTTCAATTCCTGTTGTTATTTATGTTTTCTTCAGAATTATGATAAACAGAAATTCTTAGATGCTTCTGTTTCCATTAATTCTTTCACTTTGAAGATTGCCAAGGAATTCTTTACTGCTCCTTGACAATATTCATGCACTTTGCCTCTGCCATCATGAGGAAGGATTCTTGACTGCCCTTCACCCACTGGCTTACATTCCATCGATTTCTAGGTTTCAATATTGTTCCAAAACTGATTATCTTGCTCTGTAGTATTGCCCTTTATCACAAAAACACACTCAGCAGTCCATCTTCATAGACTCCATTTGCCAATGGAATAAACTGTTTCAGACTTGCATCCCAGCTCTGTTTAAAATCACCATCCAAACAAACTTAATACAAAACTCTGCACATCATAACTAGCATAAAATACTTCAAATAACAAAGTTAAATTATAAAGAGAGAGACCTCTCTGGATGCAGTTTGGCTAGAAATTGCATCTAAAAGATTGGTTAGTGGTTACCTCGGCCGTATTCCCTTTTCTCACAAGTTTTTGGGAACAACTTGAGTGCTAACATCATTGGTGACTCCGCTGGGGACCTGAATGAATGTCTGTTACTACTGTCTAATCTCTAAAGCTACAGATGGAGCTTGAAGTTAGCTAGGCAGCCTTTGAAACTATTTTTGCTATGCAATCACAAGAGAAAATGAAAGCTACTTCAGTCTAAGTCCAGTTTAGATTTAGATTTTAAAGAGCTGTCTCAAAGATTTGTTTGGCCATCCTTGTTTCAAACCTACCTGAAGGAAAGCCCAACTCCTCCTACATTTCAAGAGCTTCCTTCAAGGTATTATCAAAACTTTTATCCTCCAAATATTCCCAGAAAATACCCAAAGTATATACTTTAGAAGCAGGCTCCAAAGAAGAAAACCCGTTACACTAGGTCAAACCCAGACCCGAATCTTCCAGCTATTTTTGACAATCCGAATTTGATTCCTAAGAGCCTTAGGAAACTTGAAAATAAAGAGAGTTCTGCTAATTCAAATCTTGAAACACCTCAGCAGAAACCTATTCAAACTCAACGAACTACAGTAAAATCTCAAGCCTTTCTTCCTATTGCTGTAGCTTCTTCCAGTTCACCTTTATCACTCCAAAATCTCTTTTCCACCCATCCATCCATAGCACTTATCTTAGCTGCTATCCCTGTGCTTCCAGTCGTCCCACTTTTCCCTGCTAATATGGCAAATCGATATGCTCCCCTGCAGTTACCTGCCAATCCAGGGGCTATGCCACAGGATTATCAGGGCAAAATTACCTATTTTTATGGTACTGGCACTTACACTGCTCAACAACATACCAAGAAGATGACAAACTATTTTGAAAACTATGAGATTGATGATGATGATGTCAGGACGAAAATTTTTGTCCAGAGCTTAACTGGTGATGTAAGGACCTGGTTTAGGTCACTTCCTGCAAATACAATAGCTAATATGGATGCCCTTTATCAGACTTTCATGAACAGGTGGGAAAAGGAAAAAGACCCTTTACACATCTTAGCAGAATATGAGAACTTGAAGAGAGGCCCACAGGAAAGTGTCCAAGATTATTGTGTGAGATTTAACAATACCTACCTTGCTATTCCAATAAATCGTAGAACACCACCAGACTTAGCATTGATCAAATTCCTTGATGGATTTGACTCAGACATGGCTTACCATCTCAGGGAGAGAGCTCCTCCCAGCCTTGAAGATATGCAGAGCATACCTTGAGCGTTGAAGCCAATCTAATTTCTAAATGAAATCGAGCTAGATATGAAAGAAGAACAACTTTCAAAGAAGAACCATCTGCCTTTGAACAAAAACTTGATGCAATTATTAAAGGCATGGACAGGTTGGGAGATAGAGTGGAAACTATTTAGAGGAAATCTTCATGGGAAGTCCAACCAAACAACAGTGCAAGAAATCTGAACTATAGAAAAAATCAAAACCCTAATGTAGGAAAAGTTGGTCCAGACCAAAACATAAGGCCCACTTTCCAAGAAAAGTATGCAGAAGCTTCCACATCTAGTGAACCAACAGAGGACCCCCACATTATTCTAATGGGTCTCAATAGTGGACAACCAATTTTCCTAACTCAAGAAGATCAAGAGGTTCATACTCTTAGTCAGTTTCAAATGAAATCAGGGGAATCCTTTGATTTTAAGCAAGGGTATGAAACAATTGTGTATGAAGTCCACAAGCAATAAAACTTGAGAAGTAGGAGAATAGACATCCCTGAAGAACCCAAGCAGAAGACAATCAAGCAACCTACTAAAACCAAACTCAAGGACTCTCATATACCCATCATCCCTAAATCAACTTCCAATCCAAATAGTCCAACAGTTGAAGATGTTTCAGACAAAGATAAATCAAAACAACACCCTACATCTGTTTCTCCACTCAGAGAGATTGTAGAGGAACCTTTGGAAGATGGTGTGCAAGTAACTCCAGCTCATCATAACATTCCAGTAAAAGAGGAAGTTGTTGAAAACTTAGTGGAAAAACACAATCTTGCTGCCCAAAATGTCAAAATACAAACAGAAAAACCCTTTAATATGGAGGCTGAAATAAGTAAGTTAAAAGTATCCATCCCATTATCTGAATTGGCTAGGCATGCATTTTTTAGAGAACAAATCAGCAGATCATTACAAATTCTAGATAACAAAGATTCAGTGAATATCCTTGATGATCAACCAGAACTTATATTTGGCCCTGAAGCAAATGGTAAATCAGTAGGTGGAGGGGTCCCTCCCTTCTATGTAAGTTTAAACATTCATGGAAAGGTGCTTCACAATGCAATGTTAGATTCAAGAGCTTCCCATAATCTAATGCCAAAATTTGTCATGGAAAAGTTGGGCCTAGATATCACAAGGCCATACAATGACCTATTTTCCTTTGATTCCAGTTAGGTCCGGTGTCTAGGCTTAATCAAGGATCTGTGTCTATCATTAGTCCAATATCCAACCAAGACAATTCTCATGGATGTGGTGGTAGCTGATATTCCACCCAAGTATGGAATGCTGTTATCTAGATCCTGGGGTGCCAAGCTACAAGAATCTTTGCAACTGGACATTTCTTATGCCATTATCTCAGTCTTCGGCCAGCCTAAGAGGCTATACCGAGAAACTTTGATGAAATATGTGGTAAGTAGTCAAGAAAAACACCAAAACATTCCCATTTATTCTATCCATTCAGGCATGGACTCTTTTATCTTGTACAACACTAAGATTCAAACCCCAACTAATGTTAAAATTGTGGCTTTAAGTCAGGATGAATTCCTTGGCAAAGAATCCATAGTTCATATTCAAGAAGTCTTGGAGAACAATAAATTGACAGTCACACATGAGGAATCCCATGAGACTAAAAATCCAACTATGCCTACTGAGCAAGTTGAAAAAGCTCCTAATACCAGTTCAAATCAAGAAAACCTATGGTACCTAGAGTTTGATAGATCCGTTAATAAGCTAGGAGTACAAGCAGGGGTTTGGATACAAAATATAAAGGATGACCACGCTGAGGGACACACATATAGATTGAATTTCAGGTGCACTAACAACATGGCCGAATATGAAGCCCTTCTCTTAGGGCTCAAAGTGATCAAAAGCTTAGGTGTAGGTCGAATATCAATTTTGGGAGATTCTGACCTCATCATTCAACAAATAGAGGGTAACTTCATTATGAATGATCTTAGGCTGAGATCATACAGAGCTGCTGCAATGGAAATTCTCAACACCTTTCTTGAATCCCAATTGACCAAGATTCCAAGGAATCAAAATCTGCATGCTCATAGTCTAGCAACCTTTGCAAGCACTTGCAAATTGCCATTTAAGCCCAATCACTAATTCACTGCAAAAATCAAACATAGACATGCTGTACCAAATGATGTCAAAAACTGGCAGGTGTTTGAAAATGACACACAAATCAACAATTTCCTGACTTTGAAAGAGGAGTTCTCAAGCAAAAAAATGGATTCGAACACAATAGATGAAAGCAATCAAATAGACAAAGTTGAAACACATATCTCCGCTGAAACAGCAAATCAAATTCTACATCCCACTAAGTTCACTAAAAAAGATTTACAGGTACTTTAAGAAAAAGAAGGTGAGGATGCAATTGCAGCAGAATGTGAAGTCATTGAGTTGAAGGATAATTTCCTACCTACAAGCCTCACTCCTTTAGAGGACATTTTTGACTCAAATGACATCTCTAGGAAACCTAAAATGCAGCCATTGAACGCAGAAATTGAGGACTGTAATTTAGGAACTGCAGAAAATCCCAGAATGATAAAATTGTCCAAAGCTCTACCTCCTGACCAAAAACTCAAGTATATTGAACTATTCAAAGAATTTCAAGATGTCTTTGCATGGAGTTATGAGGACCTAAAGTCTTATGGCACTGCAGTCATCCAACACACTATACCTCTCAAAGAAAACCCAAAACCTTTCAAACAGAAACTTAGGAGGGTCAACCCTGTGCTGCTCCCCTTTATTGAGAAAGAAGTTAAGAGAATGTATGAAGCTGGAATTATAGCTCCAATCATATTTTCAGAATGGGTTTCAAATTTAGTGCCCACTAGAAAGAAGACAGGGGAGATTAGGCTAGAAATCTCAAGCCTTTCTTCCTATTGCTGTAGCTTCTTCCAGTTCACCTTTATCACTCCAAAATCTCTTTTGCACCCCTCCATCCATAGCACTTATCTGAGCAACTATCCCTGTGCTTCCAGTTGTCCCACTTTTCCCTGCTAATATGGAAAATCCATATGCTCCCCTGTAGGTGCCTGCCAATCCAGGGGCTATGCCACAGGATTATCAGGGAAAAAATAACTATTTTGATGGTACTGGCACTTAAACTGCTCAACAACATACCAAGAAGATGACAAACTATTTTGAAAACTATGAGATTGATGATGATGATGTCAGGATGAAAATTTTTGTCCAGAGCTTAACTGGTGATGTAAGGACTTGGTTTAGGTCACTCCCTGCAAATACAATAGCTAATCCAGATGCCCTTTATCAGACTTTCATGAATAGGTGGGAAAAGAAAAAGACCCTTTACACAACTTAACAGAATATGAGAACTTGAAGAGAGGCCCACAGGAAAGTGTCCAAGATTATTGTGCCAGATTCAACAATACCTACCTTGCTATTCCAATAAATCTTAGACCACCACCAGACTTAGCATTGATCAAATTCCCTGATGGAATTGACTCAGACATGGCTTACCAGCTCAGGGAGAGAGCTCCTCCAAGCCTTGAAGATATGTAGAGCATAGCTGTGAGCATTGAAGCCAATCTGATTTCTAAACGAAATCGAGCTAGATCTGAAAGAAGAACAACTTTCAAAGAAGAACCATCTGCCTTTGAACAAAAACTTGATGCAATTATTAAAGGCATGGATAGGCTGGGAGATAGAGAGGAAACTATTGAGAGGAAATGTTCATGGGAAGGCCAACCAAACGGAAATGCAAGAAATCCGAACTTTAGAAAAGATCAAAACCCTAATGTAGGAAAATTTGGTCCAGACCAAAACATAAGGCCCCCTTTCCAAGAAAAGTATGCAGAAGCTTCCACATCTAGTGAACCAACAGAGGACCCCCAAATTAACCTAATGGGTCTCAATAGTGGACAACCAATTTTCCTAACTCAAGAAGATCAAGAGGTTCATACTCTTAGTTAGTTTCAAATGAAATTAGGAGAATCCTTTGATTTTAAGCAAGGGTATGAAACAGCTGTGTATGAAGTCCATAGTAATACAACTTGAGAAGTAGGAGAATAGACATCCTTGAAGAACCCAAGCAGAAGACGATAAAGCAACCTACTAAAACCTAACTCAAAGACTCTCATATAACCATCATCCCTAAATCAACTTCCAATCCAAATAGTCCAACAGTTGAAGATGTTTCAGACAAAGATAAATCAAAACAACACCCTACATCTGTTTCTCCACTCAGAGAGATTGTATAGGAACCTTTGGAAGATGGTGTGCAAGTAACTCCAGCTCATCATAACATTCCAGTAAAAGAGGCAGTTGTTTAAAACTTAGTGGAAAAACACAATCTTGCTGCCCAAAATGTCAAAATACAAACATAAAAACCCTTTAATATGGAGGCTGAAATAAGTAAGTTAAAAGTATCCATCCCATTATCTGAATTGGCTAGGCATGAAGTTTTTAGAGAACAAATCAGCAGATCATTACAAATTTCAAAAAACAAAGATTCAGTGAATATCCTTGATGATCAACCAGAACTTATATTTAGCCCTGAAGAAAATAGTAAATGAGTAGATGGAGGGGTCCCTCCCTTCTATGTAAGTTTAAACATTCATGACAAGGTGCTTCACAATGCAATGTTTGATTCAGGAGCTTCCCATAATCTAATACCAAAATTTGTCATGGAAAAGTTGGACCTAGATATCACAAGGCCATACAAGGACCTATTTTCCTTCGATTCCAGTGAGGTCCGGTGTCTAGGATTAATCAAGGATCTGTGTGTATCATTAGTCCAATATCCAGCCAAGACAATTCTCATGGATGTGGTGGTAGCTTATATTCCACCCAAGTATGGAATGCTGTTATCTAGATCTTGGGGTGCCAAGCTACAAGGATCTTTGCAACTGGACATGTCTTCTGCCATTATCTCAGTCTTCGGCTAGCCTAAGAGGCTATACTGAGAAACTTTGATGAAATATGTGGTAAGTAGTCAAGAAAAACCCCAAAACTTTCCCATTTATTGTATCCATTCAGGCATGGACTCTTTTATCTTGTACAACACTAAGATTCAAACCCCAACTGATGTTAAAATTGTGGCTTGAAGTCAGGATGAATTCCTAGACAAAGAATCCACAATTCATATTCAAGAAGTCTTGGAGAACAATAAATTGACAGTCACAAATGAGGAATCCCATGAGACTGAAAATCCAACTATGCCTGCTGAGCAAGTTGAAAAAGCTCCTAATACCAGTTCAAATCAAGAAAACCTATGGTACCTAGAGCTTGATGGATCCGTTAATAAGCTAGGAGTACGGGCAGGGGTTTGGATACACAATATAAAGGATGACCACGCTGAGGGACATGCATATAGATTGAATTTCAGGTGCACTAACAACATGGCCGAATATGAAGCCCTTCTCTTAGGGTTCAAAGTGATCAAAAGCTTAGGTGTAGGTCGAATATCAATTTTGGGAGATTCTGACCTCATCATTCAACAAATAGAGGGTAACTTAATTACGAATGATCTTAGGCTGAGATCATACAGAGCTGCTGCAATGGAAATTCTCAACACCTTTCTTGAATCCCAATTGACCAAGATTCCAAGGAATCAAAATATGCATGCTCATAGTCTAGCAACCTTTGCAAGCACTTGCAAATTGCCATTTAAGCTCAATCACCAATTCACTGCCGAAATCAAACATGGACCTGCTGTACCAAATAATGTCAAAAACTGGCAGGTGTTTGAAAATGACACACAAATCAACAATTTCCTGACTTTGAAAGAGGAGTTCTCAAGCACAAAAATGGATTCCAACACAATATATGAAAGCGATCAAATAGACAAAGTTGAAACACATATCTCTGTTGAAACAACAAATCAAATTCTACATCCCACTAAGTTCACTAAAAAAGATTTACAGGTACTTCAAGAAAAAGAAGGTGAGGATGCAATTGCAGCAGAATGTGAAGTCACTGAGTTGAAGGATAATTTCCTACCTATAGGCCTCACTCCTTTAGAGGACATTTTTGACTCAAATGACATCTCTGGGAAACCTAAAATGCAGCCATTAAACGCAAAAATTGAGGACTGTAATTTAGGAACTGCAGGAAATCCCAAAATGATAAAATTGTCCAAAGCTATGCGTCCTCACCAAAAACTCAAGTATATTGAACTATTCAAAGAATTTAAAGATGTCTTTGCATGGAGTTATGAGGACCTAAAGTCTTATGACACTGCAGTCATCCAACAGACCATACCTCTCAAAGAAAACCACAAACCTTTCAAACAAAAACTTAGGAGGGTCAACCCTGTGCTGCTCCCTTTGATTGAGAAAGAAGTTAAGATAATGTATGAAGATGGAATTATAGCTCCAATTAGATTTTTAGAATGGGTTTCAAATTTAGTGCCCACTAGAAAGAAGATAGGGGAGATTAGGCTGTGTGTTGATTTGAGAAATTTGAACAAAGTCTCTTTAAAGGATAATTACCCTTTACCCAAAATGGATCACATTCTGCAAAGGGTAGTGGGTGTTTCAAGGATATCGCTGTTAGATGGATTCTCAGGCTTCAATCAAATCCTAAAGCACCCAGATGACCAAGATAAAACTGCTTTCACAGCCCCTTGGGGAACATTCAAATATGTGAAAATGCCTTTTGGACTCAAGAATGCAGGAGCAACTTTTCAAAGAGCCATGGATATTGCTTTTGCTAAAGAGATCCATGAATTTTTAGTCATTTACTTAGATGATCTTACAACTTTCTCCAAATCAGATCAAGAACACCTAGATCATCTCAGGCAAGTATTCTTAATTTGCAGAAAATATGGTATATCACTAAATCCAAAGAAATCATTGTTTGGCCTAGAAGAAGGGAAATTATTGGGCCATATCTGTTGGAAATAATACTAAGAGGGGGGTGAATCAGTATTATAAAGTTCTTTTAATAAATCTTCCTTAATTACACTTTGAATTATTTTTACGTGTCAGTACCATAAAATAATGAGCATGAACAAAGAAAACAGATAGTCACACCAAAGAACGCCAGATGTAAGGTGGAAACCCAATGTGGGTGAAAACCACCTGTTGCAATATGTCTCTATCTTATTTCAAATTTAAAAACTTCTTTTACAAAGGTTTTGTACTGGTGCAGTCCTTTACCAGTACGCAGGCTGCAACCTGCAGAGAGGTACAACTCTCTCTCGTTTTCCAGTCTGTTCTGGAAGGGAGCTACATCCCCCTACTTCTTTTCTTTCAAGGACCACTTTTCATAAATTTTCAAACTGGATCCATAAACATCAAGAGATCATCAAGTACAAGTAAATCACCCAGTCAACTGCAGTAACCAGATCAACAGTAACAGTAAACTAAACCCAGAACACCTTATCAAAAGAAAAATTCAGCCAACAAAAGATCTTAAGACAGATTCGCAGTTTTCCTTTTTCTGGTCTGCGTGCGTACGCACTTCACCTTCTGCTCCCCAGCGTATTCCTGCAGATACCCTTCTGCCGCACCGCATACCCACACACTGTTTCTTCAATCACGCTGCGTACTGTTACTGCAGGTACGCACCCACAAATACTATCGTGCCGCGTACTACTACTGTAGCCACGCACCCACAGATGCTATTGCGCCGCGTGCCTACGCACCCGCGGCTTCTGAAGCGCCACGTACTTTCCTTGTGCCTCCGCACCTGAACCTCTGTCATGCTACGTACCCACGCACTGCGCCTTCTTCTTCTCTGCGTACCCACACACTTCTCCTTCTTGTTCTCTGCGTACCCACGCACTTGTGCTTCTTCTTCTCTGCATACCCACGGACTTGCATCGTTAATCACCTGCGTACCTCTGATGAGGGCCGAATTGGCAGTCCCCCAGTGTGCCACCGATAGTCAGATGCTCAGATCTGATCATGCAGTCGAGAGATCGCACTTCATAGATTTGCTTTCAACATCACTTTTATATAGATCAAGCTTTTGTAACAATAACCCAATATTTCAGATCTTAAGATATTCAATTTGCAAAAGATACTTGGCCAAGTGATCTCCTTTGCTTTATATAGGCAAGCTCTTCCTAAAATCATGGATCAATACCATAGATAACTAATACAAGGGGCCCAAAAACACGGGGCTCAAAAATAATAATATAAAGAAATACCATGGGCCAAAACCATAGAATCAAGAACGACGGGCTAAATACCAAGAGCCAAACATAAGAAACCCCACGAGAGCGCGCTTTACTATCTTGAAGTGTGTGCACTGGGGTCTGCACCTTCTGAACGGGTAACCTGCGGGTATGACCGCACCTCCTGTATGGGTAACATGCGGGTCCGCACCTTTTGAACCATTCACCTGCGAGCCTCTTAATTTCCATCATTTTGAGAGCTTGAACAGACCATTTCCACTTGAGTGAGTTGCCATCAAGTACAACACTTGTATCATAGAGCCATATCAGAATCATAATGCCAACAATATCATCTCTAAAGCAGGCATTAGAATTGATCGGACAAAATACAAGCTATCTTGCAAGTCCCTCACCCTAGAAACATTAAATAACTACAAGCCTTTTTAGGGAAGATCAATTTTCTAAGAAGATTCATACCAAATCCGGCCGTGCTAATAGACTTGCTGAACAACATGCTCAAAAAAGACTCCAAGGCTAAGAGGATAATAGAAACTAAGCAAGCCTTTGAAGAAATAAAAAAGGCTTTGACTCAAACACCAGTCCTCACAAGCCCCAATTTTGACAAGGACTTTATCATATTCTCATTTGCATCAGAACATACAATTGCTGCTATTTTGCTCCAAAAAGATGACCAGGAATGTGAAAAACCCATAGCCTTCTTCAGCAAAGCCCTTAGAGATGCTCCACTCAAATATCAAATCATGGAGAAACAAGCATATGCACTTGTAAAGGTCATTAAGGACTTTAGAGTTTACATCTTGTACTCTCATGTGATTGCTTATGTGCCCAACACTGTTGTCAAAGACATCCTGACCCAAGAATCAATTGAAGGCAAAAGGGGCAAATGGATAGCTACTATACTAGAATATGACATTGAAATTAAACCAACAAAACTGATAAAAGGACAAGGACTAGCTAAATTCATGATTGAAACCAACTTTCAAGCCCTTGACATAAATCAACTGGATAATGAGCAGGAGATGGCGACTCCACAGATCAATCAAGCCTTTTTACAATCACCCTGGTATGCTGACATATCTTTTGTATTATTAAACCTGCAAGCTATCCATGATTATCCAGAACTAAGAATAGATTTTTGAAAATTAAAGCTTCCAAGTTCTGCATTTTAGATCATGCTCTCTTTTGGAAAAATCATGAAGGTGTTTTATTAAACTGCCTAATCAAAGAAGAAACTGACAAAGTACTTAAAGAATTTCATGCAGGAGATTGTGGTGGACACTTGTATTAGAAATCAACTACTGATAAGATCTTAAGGGCTGGATTTTATTGGCCCACCCTATTTGCTGATGTTAAACAATATGTAACTTCTTGCCACAAATGACAAATTTTTGAAGGCAAGAAAAATTTGCTGCCTCTGCCCCTCAAGCCCACTTCCACTGAAAAACCATTTCAACAATGGGGTCTATACATCATTGGGGAAATCCACCCTCCATCCTCTGGCCATCACAAATGGATTTTGAATGCTACAGACTATTTGACCAAGTGGATAGAGGCCATCCCTTGTAGGCAAGCCAATGACTCAGTAATCATGCAATTCCTTGAGACCAACATCTTGTCTAGGTTTGGCTGCCCGGAGAAAATTATTACAGACAATGCTGCTGCCTTTAAGTCTAAGAGAATGATTAATTTCTGTCATAAATACCACATTACCTTGGGCCATTCCACAACATATTAATCTCAAGGTAATGGCCTGACTGAATCCTCCAACAAGAGCTTGATCAACATCATTAAGAAAGTCTTGGAGGAGAACAAGAAAAATTGGCATAAAAGGCTTGTAAATGCACTATGGGCAGACAGATTGACCACTAAGAGATCTATTGGGACTAGTCCCTATCAATTGGTTTATGGAATGGAGGTAGTATTCCCTTCTTCTTTAGGAATCCCAGTGATAAAGTTGCTATAAGAAATACAGGAAGAACCTAATGATATTCAAAGAAGGATCAATCAAACTATTCACTTGCAGCAGACAAGAGAGGAGGTCTATCACAGTGCCCAAGTTCTACAAGAAAAGCTTAAAAAGATATTTGATAAAAGAACCAAAGCAGATGATATTTTCATTGGGGATAAAGTTTTAAAGTGGGATTCTAGAAGAGAAGATAGGGGAAAACATGGAAAATTTGATTTCTTATGGAGAGGACCATTTATCATTCAGACTGTACAAGGAAATAACACCTACTTCTTGAAAAGCCTGATTGGTACAGAGGCAGATGATGGACCAGTCAATGGCAGAATGCTGAAGCATTATTTTGATCCACTTTGTTAAAAATACCAACACTTTAATTTGTACATAATAGGGTTTACTTTCTGCAGTTTATTACAGCAATAGGATAGGGAATAGGTGACAACAAATTTTGTGGAAAGGACAAGGAATTGTGCCACCTTTGGGTATTGCATTCCAAGCCTATCAGAAGAAGCTAAAGAAGCAGACTTGGGAGGGGTAAAAATGATGAAAAATAATCAAACAGGCTATCCAAAACAGAGCTGCAATTATTGGAATGAATTCATGAGAAATACAGATATTGCAGAGGAACCATTTTGTAACAACAAAGGAGAAATTTCAGAATAAAGCAAGAACTGAATATAAGGCCATCTGACCTGCTGTTCTTGACTTTTCATCAGGAAAAGCCATCCCCAGGTGGAGCCACTGTTGGCTTCCTATACTAATAGGTTTCATTTTTCATGATTGAATAAAGAAGTGCCAAATATGTTCATCCTTTCCATGCTGCAAAGGTTCCATATTTTGTGGAATTTTACTATGTACAAGTGGTTGAATCTTGCCACAGTTGATGAATAGCCAGACAGTTTAATCCTGGCTAGATCATGTTTGAATTTACTTGTCTTAAAATAAAGAATAAAAGTCTGTACAAATAGCTCAAGCTTGGCAGACAAGTAGTTAGGTAGAGAAGCAAAGGGTCTCAACAGCTTAATCTGAGCCCTGGAAGAGATAAGGGTAGATTTAGATAGGAGGGAAGCTAAAAGAAAAGAGAAGAATCAGGGTTTTGTAGTTAAAATGCACCCAACGAAAATGAAGAAAAAATGCTAGGTGTACTAGGCTGGGCAGGAAGATTTTGATGTTGGAGGAGCAGGTCTATGAGCAATTTGCTCCTTTGGAACAAGTTTCATCTCATAAAAATCATAGGGTGCAATGGCAAGGTGGTTACAAAACAAATGGAGCATGACTAATTTCCCTCCCCATTTTTCCAAGGAACACTTACTAACATTCCCCCTAAGGACAATGAGATCTGCTCATTGCCTTTAGTCCACTTCATTTCATAGAAAAAACTAAGTGAAACTGTGTTTTCACCTAGGCAAAACAAGCCACATTTCTTATGTAAAAGGTTTTTATTCCATGTTGCCAAGTTTCCTAAACTTCATAACTTGGTATCCTTTCATTCTCCTATGGCTAAGTTTTCACTCTATAAACTTAGCCTTTGTCCATACATATCCATTCTACATATTCATATTAACCTGCTAACTCTACTATATAACTCGTATATAACTTTTTCCCTCCCCCTATTGTATAAAATAAATAACAAATCCCCAAAAAACAAATATCCCAACCCTTGGCAATATAGCCATATAATAAAGATTTTCGGGAATTGTAAGGTTCACCTGGAACCTTGTAATAACTCTTAGTGCACATAAAAACCTTGGATTTCATTTAACCTTTGGTTATATGAATAACCAACCGGCCACAGTCCAGGACTGAAATACACTAAAAACCCCGCAAAAACATTATACAACACCAATATATTAAGGTGCGTCCGCGTGCCGCGCCCTCGCAGCTCGCCATTCGCCGTCGACCGTTGGATCGGGGCTCTCAGATCCAACAGTGCGGAGCTATATCGCGATGCCCCCAGCGCTTGAACTTTATGTTCTGGGAAAATGATGGTTTCGCTGCTATGCAGAGGACACGCGTTGCTCACCTGGATGTATCGCGACCCCCCCGCTCAATACCGCCGCTACCGGAAAATCAGTGCAATAATACCACTTACCACCCTCACTCCCCGTTGCTGACGTCATTCGATGACGTCATATCCATGTCAGCTCCACATCATTGTTGCCACCTAGTTCCAAGTCATCCGCCACATCACCTTCCGTACCCCGCTACACGACAAAAAATCTATGTCATGATGATGTCATCAAAAAAAGCGCCAAAAAGCCCATAAAGCCGATTTTTGTTAAAAAAGCCCTTAAGATTGGTTGTTTTTTACCACTGTTATCACATTATTTTACTGAGCTTTTGCATGCATACGACGACGAATTCGCTAGCAAACCTTTAGTCTCCCACCTAGACCACCATAGCTCGGCGCCACACTCTGGAAATCGTCTCCCAACCAGCAAGTAACTCCAGTGCATTGTCAAATTAGGTATTTACCATAATCCTGCTAAAAACCCTTTGAATTTCGAATTTTCACTGTGAAAATTGTTCGGGAAACCTAGAAACTTGTTAAAATTCACCCTGCTGCCTGCACATAAATACACCAGGACCACTTATTTATCAAAAAACCTGCACATTGCATACCTCTCTGTATAATTCACCTAGAAAGCCGAGAAAAACGGGTATTCACCTGAGTCTTGCTCCCAAGCTCCCTGATTGACTTCCCTCTACAAAATTGCCCACTGAAACTACTATTTTGCCCACATTTTACTATAAAATCTACCAACTCCATCCCCCTCAACAAATCTCTCCCATTTAAGCCGAGCTCTAGGTCTGTTTGGTCAGTAATTGCCAAAGGAAAGGCCCTGAAACTATTGCTACTCATTCCTTGCAGAACAAACCCTCCAAGCTTCATTCTTTGCTGCAAATTCTGCCCACCAGAGTAAAAAAAAAGCACTCCAATTTGAAAATCCTCTGGAAAAAGCCCCAGGGCCTCTATTTTGTCCACTGCTACTGTAAAGACCCACATTTCAATTAAAAACACCAGAGAACTTATAAAGATGGAAGCCCCTGCTCCAGTAGCCCTCAATGTGGCCCCTCTCCATGCCCCACATAAAGAACTGGAATGGTTACCCCTAGCTGACATGGATTTCCAGATTAATGACATAATGGGTATCAAATCTCATCTCCAGGCCTTCTGTGAGATCAAGAACAGCCAGAGAAACAAAGCTGACATCTTTGGGATTTGGGAGTCCAATATGCCCATGTACTACATTCCTTGTGTAAATGTTTTTCTCGACCTCATTCACCAATGCCATGCCAATTATGAGCCCACTCAAAGGGTAGTGATGGCTCCTTTTGGGACAGTTCTATTCTATATCACCCCTGAATCAATAAATGAGATGCTGCATTTCAAACCAACTAGGCCATTGACTCCTCTTTCCTTGGGATTTCTGCTTGACCAAGGTGCCAAATTTCCAAGTGCAGAAATAACCAGAATAGGCAAAATATTTATGAAGCCCAATTGTCAACCTTAGGAACCTCCTCCATACTTGGATACTTGGTTAAATGAAGTAGGAAAGTTTATTATTGACATGATAGCCTACATCCTGGGATTCAAAACCAGTGAGTATGTAGATGAAACCACATTGGTCCTCTTATCCATCTTTTCTCCAGGACAACCGCCTGCTGTCAGGTATGATTATGCCACCTTCATAGCTGATAAGCTCCATGAGCAATTCATGAGCATGAATAGAGAAAGAGTGTTTAAATACACATCATACATATATCATTTTTTGCTCTACTATTAGTTAGATAGTTTTCAAGTTCCTCTCAGAAAATTTGATATCAAGGGAGAGCCAAGGTCTGTAATCTTCTGGGCCCTAGTCTTCCACTGTGTTTACTATTCTCCTTATACTAATTGTGAACTTATTGATCTTTTCATATATCCAGCCACCTCTTTACTGATAACAAGTCCTCCAGATAGATGTTCTGGTGAAATGCAGAGAATTCTACAGTTCTCCAAGAGCTATAGCATAGGTGATTGGTACTTTTACCAGAATCACACTGTGATCCGGATATATGGCTGTGAGTTGTGCCCCTATAAATTGCCAAAATATGTGCCAATGAGATTGTTTGCCCTGGAATACTTCAGACAATTCATCCAAGCAGATGTAATTCACTTATGTGAGGCCAAGAAAAAGGCACAACTTAAAATAAGAAATCAAGTGGGCCCTTTCACCTTCAATAAGAGGGAAGCCTGGCAAGAGGCTGATGATATTTTAGGGCAAAGACTCAAGCTAAAACAGAGTTTCTATTTGGTGCCATATGACCCCAATCATTTCATAAGTTATAGGAAAGTCAAAAATAAGCTGCCAGCATATGTTCACTGTCCAATCCCTGAAATCCAGCGATATGCTAATCAACAAGAGCGGCTAGAGGGTACATTGTTTGAAGAGATAACTGAAGAAGAGAAATTGGAAATGGAAATGAAAGAGCTTGAAAAAACACTTGACCTGGACTCTTTTGGAAAGGTACCCTTCAAGCTGCCCCAACACATTGGAGGTGATACATCTTTTGCTGAGAGCTCACAGCAAGCATCACGAAAGGCCAGTTCAGCAGCAAAGGGCAAGGATGTAATGGATACAGAACAACAGACCATGGCTGATCAGCCCACCACAACAAAAGAACAGGGAGAAGGGCAAGCTCCGCCAGCTCAAACCAAGGCATCAGAAGCCCCTGTGCTACAGACTCCTCAAAATGAGGAAAAGAGAAGAAAGAGAGGCAGAGAAGAGGATGCCCCTGCCAGTGGTCCATCAGAACAACCAGGAGATTAGAGGCAGAGGTTGAATCCCTATTCTGAGGAGGAATTTGTGGAAGATACCGCAAGCAACATGAGAGATCAGGAAAAGACCGAGAAACAAACTTCTTCATTGCCTGGCACCTCAGCTAGCTCATTCTAGCAAGAGCTAGAGAGGCATCATAACGTGGAAGTTTCATCCACCAGGACTCAAAGCAAGCAAAGCTCAGATATCAAGAAAAATTTCACCGAAATAAAAGCTAGAAATGATCCAGTGAGGATGCAACTTTATAATCATCTGATGAGGACATCAACTACCAATCAGCAAAGGCTAATGGCTTCTTATGATATTCAGGAAAAGAAAATGATCGTCAGCCATTTCAAGCCCAAGACAGAGCAACCCCAGTCAGCTGCTGATTATATAAGAACCAATCTGGAAGTTTTCTCTAAAGATATTCACACAATTGACCAGATTGAATTACATAAGAAAACTGGGGAGATGGTGTATTCCACGTTGGAAGATAAGGCATTTCTTGCTCACAAACTGCAAAACTCATTGCATAATACCTCTGCCCAATTAGAATTGGAAAAGGCTTCCTCCTTAGCTAAGGACAACAAGATTAAGTCCTTAGAAGAAATTATAATCGAGCTTGGGCATAATCCTAAGGATGCAAAGGGCATCAAAGCACTAATCAAGAAGAAGGAGGAGGACATTTCAACCCTCAAAAGGCAATTAAAGTTGCCAATTACAGTGCATCCACAAACTTCAGAAGTTACACAACAGAAAGAGGAAAAGGACATGGTAAGTCTGCTAATGAGGATGAATGAGAGATTGGCAAAAACAGAGCAAACATTGGAGAAGGTAATTAAAGAAAAGCAGGGAGAGTCGACCTCCCAGCCACCTGAAACAGCTCCAACAGGTGTCACTGCTCCCCCCACAGGTACAACAGTAGTCCCTCCTACCATTCCAACATCAACAGCAGGTACCTCAGCTTCAGCAGCAACAACAGGGCCAGATACCAGCATGGGCATGGATGAATTAATGAAAGCAGTAAAAGAACTGGAAGCCCAAATGTCAGAGCTTAAAGAGGCAAAGGTAAAACTGGCCAAACTAGAGGTGAGCTATGACAAGTCAAAAATAACAGTGACAGAAAAAACCAGAGAAGTAAAGGCCCTGGAGAACAAGGTGAAATCATTGTAAAATGATCTCACCTTACGTAAACCTCTAGTAGACATCAAAATGATCTTGTGGACCAAGATTGGCCAGTCTATTACTGACCAATGGAAATCAATTCAAACCATCCATGAACAAATAGAATTGATAGAAAGGGTCCAAGTGGAAATTCAAAGGGCCAAGGCATCATTGGGAAACATGCCTGAGCAGGCCAATAGACTCATCCATTTTTTGAATACTCATACTAGAGAACAACTAGCAACTTTGGAGATCGCGGACAAGACAGACACCATTTTGACAGTGAAGAAGGTGCTAACAATGAGGAATTTTGTGCAGACTTTGGAAAGGAAGTGCCAGGAGATGCAGATGGATATTAATGCCTTCACAGAGAAGTTCACAGTCTTGTAGTAGAAGGGTCTACCCAGTTTATTAACCAGCAATCAAAGACTGTTATCACATCAACAGTATGCTCACAGGGTAAAAACTTATGTTACAAATCAAATCACTGTATCATCAAGCACTTCAGAAGACGCAGGACCTCCGTCTGGACAGAGTTTATATGACAAATTGGAAAATTTGTTTTATATTGAACATGAAATAAATCATCTTTTTGAAGTCAAGCCCAACTTTTACAGGTATACTGAGGCTGATGAAACACTTGTAAAAATACAAAGACATCAGTTGCCAATAGACCAGTGGTGGCAAAGCATGCTGGAAATTTTACCAAGGTAATTTGGATTTTTATGTTTATCTACATTTGGTCGAATAATAAGACAAGTGGTAGTTATAATAAAGATGAAAACAATAGAGGAAGGAGCTCAAGCTAGGACTAGGACACGTTAAAGCGAAATGAAGAGCAGGTGAAAGGATCAGAATAGCAACACAGGAATGAAAAGTAAAGGCACAGCTACCAGCCAACTTCCTGAATTGAAAATTCAAAAATATCTTATCAGTTAAAGCAGCCAACATAGCCATAATTAATCCTACATTTATTTCTGCATTTATTCCCTTGTCAGACTAGGTGAAGGAAGTTATTGCTTCATATCTTATCCTCAATATATTTGTAACTCTCTTTTTGTATAAATATCTCCCCAAGGAATGTATTCGGGGTTGGTGATTTTCCTCTTTGGACCACGCTGTAACTCTGATATTTTTTAATACAAAGGCCGTTGAAGTGCACTGCTGCTGGACCGTCTGAATGTGGATTTGATGTTGTGGGCTCTACTACAGAATTCCTGTGTCTTTCTATGGATCAATAAGTTATTCTAAACTATGTTTTGTGTTTTCTATGTTTGCAAATTTCATATATGTTTCATAATCTTAGCAACAGGGAAAAAGAATAGCCCAAAACTTGTTTAAATACACTCTGTGTTCAATTCCTACTGTTGTTTATGTTTTCTTCAGAATTAGGATAAACAAAAATTCTTAGATGCTTCTGTTTCCACTAATTATTTCACTTTGAAGATTGCCAAGGAATTCTTTACTGCTCCTTGATAATATTCATGCACTTTCCCTCTGCCATCATGAGGAAGGATTCTTGACTGCCCTTCACCCACTGGCTTACATTCCATCAATTTCCAGATTTCAATATTGCTCCAAAACTGATTATCTTGCTCTGTAGTATTGCCATTTATCACAAAAACGCACTCAATAGTCCATCTTCATAGAATCCATTTGCCAATGGAATAAACTATTTCAGACTTGCATCCCAGCTCTGTTTAAAATCACCATCCAAACAAACTTAATACAAAACTCTGCACATCATAACTAGCATAAAATACTTCAAATAACAAAGTTAAATTATAAAGAGAGAGCCCTCTCTGGATGCAATTTGGCTAGAAATTGCATCTAAAAGATTGGTTAGTGGTGACCTCGGCCGTATTCCCTTTTCTCACAAGTTTTGGGGAACAACCTGAGTGATAACATCATTGGCGACTCCGCTGTGGACCTGAATGAATGTCTGTTACTACTGTCTAATCTCTAAAGCTACAGATGGAGCCTGAAGTTAGCTAGGCAACCTTTGAAACTATTTTTTCTATGCAGTCAAAAGAGTAAATAAAAGCTACTTCAGTCTAAGTCCAATTTAGATTTAGATTTTAAACATCTGTCTCAAAGATTTGTTTGGCCATCCTTGTTTCAAACCTACCTGAAGGAAAGCCCAACTCCTCCTACATTTCAGGAGCTTCCTTCAAGGTATTATCAAAACTTGTATCCTCCAAATATTCCCAGAAAATACCCAAAGTATATACTTTGGAAGTTGGCTCCAAAGAAGAAAACTCGTTACACTAGGTCAAACCCAGACCCGAATCCTCCAGCTATTTTTGACAATCCGAATTTGATTCCTAAGAGCCTTAGGAAACTTGAAAATAAAGAGAGTTCTGCTGATTCAAATCTTGAAACACCTCAGCAGAACCTATTCAAACTCAACGAACTACAGTAAAATCTCTAGCCTTTCTTCCTATTGCTGTAGCTTCTTCCAGTTCACCTTTATCACTCCAAAATCTCTTTTCCACCCCTCCATCCATAGCACTTATCTCAGCTGCTATCCCTGTGCTTCCAGTTGTCCCACTTTTCCATGTTAATATGGCAAATCGATATGCTCCCCTGCAGTTACCTGCCAATCCAGGGGCTATGCCACATGATTATCAGGGCAAAATTACCTTTTTTTATGGTACTAGCACTTACACTACTCAACAACATACCAAGGAGATGAAAAACTATTTTGAAAACTATGAGATTGATGATGATGATGTCAGGACGAAATTTTTTGTCCAGAGCTTAACTGGTGATGTAAGGACCTGGTTTAGGTCACTCCCTGCAAATACAATAGCTAATCTAGATGCTCTTTATCAGACTTTCATGAACAGGTGGGAAAAGGAAAAAGACCCTTTACACATCTTAGCAGAATATGAGAAATTGAAGAGAGGCCCACAGGAAAGTGTCCAAGATTATTGTGCCAAATTCAACAATACCTACCTTGCTATTCCAATAAATCTTAGACCACCACCAGACTTAGCGTTGATCAAATTCCCTGATGGATTTGACTTGAACATGGCTTACCAGCTCAGGGAGAGAGCTCCTCCTAGCCTTGAAGATATGCAGAGCATAGCTATGAGCGTTGAAGCCAATCTGATTTCTAAACGAAATCGAGCTAGATTTGAAAGAAGAACAACTTTCAAAGAAGAACCATCTTCCTTTGAACAAAAACTTGATGCAATTATTAAAGGCATGGATAAGCTGGGAGATAGAGTGGAAACTATTGAGAGGAAATCTTCATGGGAAGGCCAACGAAACAACAATGCAAGAAATCTGAACTATAGAAAAAATGAAAACCCTAATGTAGGAAAAGTTGGTCCAGACCAAAACATAAGGCCCCCTTTCCAAGAAAAGTATGCAGAAGCTTCCACATCTAGTGAACCAACAGAGGACCCCCACATTAACCTAATGGGTCTCAATAGTGGACAACCAATTTTCCTAACTCAAGAAGATCAAGAGGTTCATACTCTTAGTCAGTTTCAAATGAAATCAGGGGAATCCTTTGATTTTAAGCAAGGGTATGAAACAACTGTGTATGAATTCCACAAGCAGTACAACTTGAGAAGTAGGAGAATAGACATCCCTGATGAACCCAAGCAGAAGACAATCAAGCAACCTACTAAAACCAAACTCAAGGACTCTCATATAACCATCATCCCTAAATCAACTTCCAATCCAAATAGTCCAACAGTTGAAGATGTTTCAGACAAAGATAAATCAAAACAACACCCTACATCTGTTTCTCCACTCAGAGAGATTGTATAGGAACCTTTGGAAGATGGTGTGCAAGTAACTCCATCTCATCATAACATTCCAGTAAAAGAGGCAGTTGTTGAAAACTTAGTGGAAAAACACAATCTTGCTGCCCAAAATGTCAAAATACAAACAGAAAAACCCTTTAATATGGAGGCTGAAATAAGTAAGTTAAAAGTATCCATCCCATTATCTGAATTGACTAGGCATGAAGTTTTTAGAGAACAAATCAGCAGATCATTACAAGTTCCAGAAAACAAAGATTCAGTGAATATTCTTGATGATCAACTAGAACTTATATTTGGCCCTGAAGAAAATGGTAAATAAGTAGATGGAGGGGTCCCTCCCTTCTATGTAAGTTTAAACATTCATGACAAGGTGCTTCACAATGCAATGTTTGATTCAGGAGCTTCCCATAATCA
Source organism: Pinus taeda (assembly GCA_000404065.3). Classification (NCBI taxonomy): domain Eukaryota; kingdom Viridiplantae; phylum Streptophyta; class Pinopsida; order Pinales; family Pinaceae; genus Pinus; species Pinus taeda. The sequence continues at coordinate 193,419 of APFE030734951.1, read as the reverse complement.
TTATTGGCTCCTGGTTAAGTGATTCTACGGGTGTTCGATGACAAAAGCTTCTTTCACACTCGTTAGATTGCAATGTGCATCTTGGAGTCCATCACCATTATTGGTGGCCTTCCTTGCATTTGTTAACAGTATCCATTATTGATTGTTAATTAGATGATTTCATGCATGTTCAACATCAACACATATATTCACATGTATCGATCTATGTTGTTTGGTGAAGCAGAAATCAAGATCTTGGGTAGAGGCTTGCATCACTCAGCCTTGTTTCCTCTCCTAGGTTGCGTATATTGTTTTTCAGAGATAGCTTATCAGGATGATCCTACTATGACACTAGATGCGCATTGTGCGTATCGGCGGCCAACATCGTCATATCTCGTTGGAGAAAATCACTCTGACATAGCTACAGAGCATGGGAATGCCCGACTCAGGACATGATTTTAGTAGTTTTATATATGTGTTATTTCAAGTTTCCTGTACCACCCAGGGCTCTGATCCTCTCTCTCTTTTTGTTGAAGAAGGAAAATTACAATTAAGTAAAGTATTTCAGCCATCATCGTAGCCTCTAACCTCACACTTTAGGGGTCATCTATTATACAGCAAATTGACCCCCTCATCAGCTCAGAGGGGAAAGAGATGATAGCAGAAGCAAAGACCAAGATCAAATTCCTTGTTTCCACACTAATGTTGGCTATGCACTGACAACCTACTTTATAAAGCTTCTCTAAAAACCTAAGGGTGTGTTAGTGACCCAACTAACTCTAGTTGCTAGTTCGGGAATAACGTCAGTGGACCCTAATGAAGTTCTAAGGGTCAAAGGAGCGAATTGACTCATAAATATCTAGATATTTTCTCCTATATCTACTCAAGAAAAGCAAGGAAACATCTCAAGTTTGACCTATTTGGGGGATTTCCTAATGAAGGAGGCAAATGGGAAAGAGGTGAAAAGCATGGCAACTTCATTGCTTTTACCCTAAGGAACTCATGGAGGAAGTTGGAAACCCTAACTCAATTGCTACATAAGCAAAGCTACGGCTATGGTGATAGAGGTCAGATCATTTGAAAGGATGACATACTTGATTGTCGAGCATTGTCTCAAATTAGAAGAAGTTGGTAAGAAGGGGGAGAGAGAGAGAAGTTGGAGTGGTAAGGGAAGGTTGATGCAACAGATGGTTGTAATCACTCTTCCGACATTAATATAGAACTGCAGTTGTATTGTCAACTCTGTGGTGTTGGTACTATCACTCATTAGCTTGTTTTTCCAATACCTTTTAGCATGAGTAGCTTAGTTATGTCTAAATAGATGTTCTTTTATGTATTCATGTATTATTTATCAAGGTTGCATATTGTGATTATGCTTGTCTCTTCTATGTGCACGACTTGATCTGGAGCTAGCTCAGGGAACTTCCACCTAGCTGCATTGTGCTCTCCAGCAAATCTATGTGGAGGCTTGAGGTAATCTATTTGTCCTACTTCAATGACTACTCAGACCCCTTGGTTTGTAGATATTGCCAATTACTTAGTCACAGGGAAATTGCCTCCACATTTGTTTCCTAGAGAGAAAAGAAAAATCATTCAAATAAGTGCCAGATACTCATGGATCACTAATGAATTGTATAAAAAAGGTTCAAATCTCATGATCAGAATATGGGTTAGGGAAGACAAAATGCCTAAGATTCTTAAGGCATGTCATGATGAACCGTGTTGTGGACACTTTGCTGACAAGAAGACAACCTATAAAATCCTTTCTTTAGGATATTATTGGCCATCCATCTTCAGAGATTCCAAAGAATATGTGAAGAGGTGTGATAACTGCCAAAGGGTAGGAAAACCTGCTTCTTCAAATGACATGTCACTACAAATTCAGGTACTCATTGAACCTTTTGAGGAATGGACCTTGGATTTTTTTGGACCAATTAATCCCCCATCTAAGTAAAAGAAGTATATATTGGTATGCACTGATTATGTCACTAAATGGGTAAAGGCTAAAGCATTACCTTTTGCTAATGAAAAATCTATATTTAATTTTCTTTTTGAGGACATCTTCACTCATTTTGGTGTTCCAAGAGAAATTGTGACAGATCAGGGATCTCAATTTACATCTAAAATGGTGAAAAGTCTTGTGGAAGATTATAAGATCAAACATAGGAAATCTACCCCCTATCATCCACAAGAAAATGGTCAAGTTGAATCTACCAATAAGGTGATTGAAGGAATTCTCACTAAGACTGTGCATCTACATAGAAGAGATCGGGCAGAAAGGCTTCCTGGAGCCTTATGGGCCTATAGAACTACATGGAGGAACACAACAGGACATATACCCTATGAACTTGTTTATGGGAAACAAGCCATCTTCCCTATAGAGTTTCAAATCAAAACCTTCAAGATGACAGTCCAATTGGGATTGGATTTATCAGAGGCACAAAAAAATAGATTGGAGCAACTCAATGAGATTGATGAAATCAAGGAAGATGCAGTTCAAAGAACCAGTATAGTCCAACAACAAAGGGCTAAATGGAATGATAAATATATCAAGGAGAATAAGTTTCAAGTAGGAGATTGGGCACTTTTGTTCACTTCAAAATTCAATGATTTTTAAGGGAAGTTTCAAACTAATTGGCTTGGGCCACATGAAATTGAAGAAGTCTTTAATAATAGAGCAATAAGGATAAGGAAAATGGATGAAAGAAAAATACCTCTTCTTGTGAATGGTCATCAGTTGAAGATATATCAGAAGTCAATTTCAAGAGAGGAGTTTATTAAGATTTTCCATAATAACTCTGAAATGAAGCTAGTGAAGAATAATTCTTCTTCTCCACTAACTTAGCCTTTATTTTTCCTGGAAAAAAAATAATGAACGAAATATAATAAATTGTATAAGTTTGAAAACCAATCATTGATTGGCATACTTATACATAAAATACAGGGTGAAAATCAAAGATTTCTGACATCCTATATTTTCCATTTCCTTTTCTGTAATAAGTAGTGACGAAAAGCTACATTCATTTGCAGTTCAGAGTCTGCAAATTCATAGTCTCATTCCATCTCATTCTATTTTCATTTTATTTTATAGTTCCATTTCATCTCACTATCATATTTCATTTACATTTTATTTTTACAGTTTTTCTCCATCTCACCCTATTTTCCATTTCATTTTTTACACTCATATTCCATAGCCATACTTCACTTTTCCTTATTTTCATATTTTGTAGCTGATACCATTCTATAGCTAATTTGATTATGCAACTACAACTTATTTATCATCTCTGGCATAATTGTACAACTCACAAATAAATCATGAATGTAGTAAATTGAAGAATCTGGTTTTGGAGACCAAATATACTAAAAGGTACCTATGGATAAACACCAAAAGAACTATCAAATAGAAAGGTTAAGTTCTAATGGTAAAATGAAAAATTTATTTCAAGTAGCAAGTTAAAAACATAAGGCATGTATAATATGGATAATTGTATGTCTCCTTAATGAGTCATCATTTGATTTGACCGCTGCTTCATCATACCACATCTCCGCCACATCCTCCATACTCTATACCTAACGGTCCATAATAACCTCATGATACCACATCTTTGCCACATCCTCCATACTCTATACCTAATGGTCCCTAATAAATCCATCTATTAACGGTCATGGCTATGATGTGACCAACTTGTCCACATATCTCCAAACCCTCACCATCTACTTATTCCATGCAAACGCATAGTTATTTTTCACCATACTCGCAGTCAATCCATTTCATATACCAGGAGAGTAATTCTTAAGCTTAATAAATTTTGCGAAATAAAAGCCATGGGACGCATTGTCAGGACAGAGCCAGTAGGAGAGAAATATATGGAAGGATACCCACAACTCAAGGAAATGCTGCGGAAGGCTAGATGGCTCAACTTCATTGAAAAATTTGATAGTTTTCATAAAGAGATCACAAAATATTTTGTTAGATCTTTTGATGGTACAGAAGTAGAAATTGGAGAGATTAAGTTTGTAGTAACATAATCCTTCATCACAGAGGCTACAAAACTTCCAAGACATGGTGAAAGATGGTTCAAAAACAAGGAATTCCACAGTGAATCATGGAAAGTAATCCTCAAGAACCCAGGTATGGATGTTTTTTTGTTTAGAAAGGGAATTCTTATTTCAGCTCTTAAAAGTAAATGTAGAGGCATGCTTTTGATATAATAGAAATTTATCACCTGTGAGGGGAGATTCTGCAGCATGTATGTCTACCATATATGTTTATTGATGAATTTGCTAGAAAATGGAGAAATCAATCTTCCTTTATTCCTATTGAACAATTTTAGAAGGATTGCTTCAAATGTAAAGAATAAAATGGAATTCATAGACACAGCCATGTACCATCATGGGTTGATAAAGATATTGATTGAGTTTCATTTGAAAAGCATAGGAGATACCTAGGAAAATTTCATGATAGGAAACCATTTCCAGGAGGCACTAGAGTCACCTAAAGAAGGTAATATCAAAAGGAGTAGGAGAAAGAAGACTGGTATAACCATTTAAAGAAAACCTGAGTCCTCAATGCAAAAAAATGATGAAGAGCCAATCTTTGAAAAACTGACAGAGATGGGGAAGAAAATCAAGCAAAAAGGTAAGATGAAAAAGAAATTTGGTGAAACTATCGAAAACAAACTTGAATCTTCATTACAGAAATATGATGAAAAATTAATCTCTGAAGAAATGACAGAGATTAGGAAACAAATCAAGAGAAAGGAAAAGATAAGAAAGGAGAAAAAGTGTACAAAGGAGGAGAATTTAAGTCCTCTATGACTTAGAAGGAGCTCTAGACTCCAAGGTATGGTAAATAAGACATCATCAAAGGGGGTGGAGTTCATAAATTTAGAAGAAGAAACTCCAGTACCATCTCCTAATAATATTCCCTTTGCACATTGTCCTAAAAATTCTCCTGAACATTATTTTGAAGGCAACCCCAGTAGAAGATCTCTAGGCATAGACCCAGTGCAGCAATAAATATATGACTATATAGAATCACTGGAGAAGAAAAGTTCCTCAATGGATCCAAAACCCTCTGTCAATCCACAAGAAACTCTATTTGACTCTCTCAAACAAGAAAGCTATGAATTATAGATATTGAATAGACATATCAAGAAAGAAAATGAAACCTTGAGGGAACAAAGTAAATTAGATAAGGATATTCATGATAATACCATTCTACATCTAGGAATGTGGTAAAAGAAAAATAGGAAGTTGAAGAGGAAGAATAGAAGTCTAAACAGAATGGTCATCAACCTTAAATAGAATCTTCTCATGAAGAAACCTAGAATGGTAGTTGTTATCGCTCCAGGAAACTCTCCTAGGTTGCAGTTCGGAGATGTATGGTAACATATAATCTTCAATATTGTTCTCGGAACTATCGGAATGGATGATGGTTTGGATCAAGCCAGATAACCATTTCAACTCTATTTTTCACTCAATATATGCATGAACACCCTCAGATTTACAAGGCTTTAGACCACTAATGCTCAATAGTTTGTAGATTCAATGGATAGATGGAGAATATCGACTGTACCAGTAGATGCATATATATAAACACATATGAATGGCCAGCTATAGGAAGTAAAAGAAGCTTGCAAATCTAATTTATCAAAGTAGAGATAAGATGACATTTATTTGGCCTTAAACACAAAAGAAACATGAACAACCTGTTCAAGTGAAAGCTTAGAACATACAAGAAAATGGACATTGAACTTATAAAAGAAAAAGAAGCTTATGCTACCAGAATGAAGATGAGAAGCTTGAAGGAACAGAGTAGCAACAATCTCTAGAAGTTGAACCCTTGTTACATCTTTCTTTCGGCCATTTATAGGCCTTTTACAATGCTCCTGAGCTCTCAAAAGGCTCGGAGTGTCTTAATCTATCCTCCTTGTTTTTAACAGCTTGATGCCTTGACTAGGCACATGTGGGCTTAGGGGTTTCCTCTTCTGACAATAGACTAACAACATTTTTATATTTTGGCTACAATGGCAGGGAGCTCTCTCGTGCCAGAGATACCTGATGATCGTTCTATTTGTTTGGATGAGCTGTGCTATCCGCTACATGATCGCTTTTGTTTGTTTGGATGAGCTGTGTTGCATTGTGGCCCTTGTTTTTCCCTTTCTAGTCTCTATTTCATGATCTCTACCTCCCAACCTCTATTAGGTGGTGGAATGGGTCTGCATGCCTTTTGGAATGCTCTCAAATGCTTAACAATGATTATTTTATGTTTTATATAGAAAATGTTGTAACACTGTAAAATCCTACCCATTTCTATTTCTTTCAGACTTCAGCAGTACTCAAATACAGTTTATTCATCTATTGTGTCTGCCCTTAGGGTTGCTATCACAAATCGCAAGTGGCCTGGTCCCTTGCTTCCCTTTGTATTTGGAAACATGTCAAAAGCATTGGAGATACATAAAAAATCTACTTTGGGTCACCTAAAATATTTTATATTTCATTTCTGAACCCTTTCAGGTCTGTGCCTTATCACATCGACGCCACTCCTTTGTTCCCTTTGTATTTCGTTATATAATGAAAATACAGAAAATGCATTAAAAATGGCTTTTTGGCGGATCTCAAATATTATCAAATAATATCTAGAATTTCACCAAGTTCAGTTAATCAGGTTGAACCCATATGTGTGTAAAGGTCCCGCCCCTTAATGTTTCTCTTATAGCGATCAGGCAATGTGATGTGAGCCATCGATCTACGCACTTGATTGACGGTCCATGTTGAGTCGTCAATCACTGTTGCCATTTTCATATACTCTGTGTCGATTGCCACTGTTTGCAACTGCCGATTGTGACCCACCGATCTGATCATCGAAGATCACTGATCGGGGGTGTCTTGCGCCCATCCTTAACTCATCCTCTCTTCTTGCTGATTTGTGATTTGCCACTTAGATCTGGCCCGTTGATCGGCCAAATCTAATGGCTACTATGCATTTCACTGTCTATGCTTGCGATAATGGTTTTTCGCTGTTTTTCGAGTGTTTTAGCCTCTCGATAGTGCTTTTCCACCATGCTAAGGGTTCTTGGTATGTGTTGATTTTGATCTTTGAATGATCCTTAAGCAAATTTCGAAGCCTTCAGTAGTGTTTTGGATCCATTTTTGGGCCAAATGCTTCCAAGGCTAACATTGGCTCCTTTTGGGGATGTAAGCCTCCCTGTGAGGTTTCAAGAACTATAGAACAATGTCTTTCCTATAAAAACACGATCAGATCTTCCTCCTAGTGTCCCATTGGGCATGGAGTCTATTTTGCATAAAATAAAAACTGGAAAAAACATATTTACAATACCAAGGACTTAAAGCCTTAAACGAAATAAAGTTTCAAAAACTATCCATTGACTGGGCCATCAAAGACTTGTAAAAGCTTATTAATTTGATCATCCTCTTCAAAAAATTTGCATCATTTGACTTTGTCAGGCAAAGATGGTCTATATTTCACCTCATCTCTGTATGCTTTCAACCTTGGATGTTTTGCTTGGAAGGTTTTGTCAACCTGAAAAGTTAATATGAAAGTTGAATGAATACATTCCTGTGTGGGGGACACAAGGACTACACCTAACCTTGCAACTTCTTTAGAGAAAGCCCCATCAAATAAAATGTCCCAAATTTGTGGGCCTCCTTCCTCTGTGATCTGGAAAACGGGTTTTTTAAGCTACGTGGAGGCTAACTGAGATTCTTCAATTTGAAGAAAACAAGCTTCAAAATTAGTGTCGATAACATAAATGCGATGATTAGTGGGATTCCTTTCATCGTTGATAATATAAGCCAACTGGGCCTCTCTGTACAATCTCCTATTTTCACCTCCAAAAACTGGGATAGTAGCATAGGACATATCATTTTGCAATGTTCCACCTAATCTCTTGATCTAGCCTATGGAAAGCAACATGCCAAACTTGGGGGTACATCTGGTACTAGGATATCCATCATCATGCTTTTCATGGGTAGTTGAGGCAAAGTGATGGCTAGGTCCTTGATTAATCCCAGACATTTCACTTTTTTAGAGTCAAACGAAAACAGGTCATGATAAGGCTTGGTAATGTCAAGACCCATCTTATCCATGATAGCCTTGGGCATTAGATTATGGTTGGCTCTAGTGTCTAGAAGGTAGTTGTGAAGGATTTTATCATGAATAGTTAGAGATACATAGAATGATGGGGAGCTGTCTTCACAATTTTCAATCATTGGGCTGAGAATAACATCTAGCTTGTCATCTTGCAGATTTACGTAGTCAGTGGAGGCTTGGATGGCTTTAGGCTCAAGGGCCTCGAGGATGGATCTTTTGAAGGACTCATTCTTCACTAGTTCAATCAGAGGCATAGGTATTCTTAGCTTCTAAATTTATGATTGAAAACTGAAAGGAGAAGGAGACTTGCTAAGGCCTCCTACCTCATGAGCTAGATCTTTGAGGATGATAGGATCAACTGCTAGTCGCTTATGGATTTTAACTTGCTATACTGCAGGGATAACAGCTCTTTGAACAAGAGTTTCCTTGGTATTATTCATCTTCGACCTTAGATTATATCTGTGCTGATCTTCAGTTTGCATAACAACTTCACCATCCCATTCTTGGTTAATCTGGTCATTGAATAATGACTTTTCATATGCAGCTAAGGTAAAAAAGGAGGCATTGCCTTTGTGTTCCAAACAATGGATCTCATCATCTTCTTGAAACTGCTTTTCTTCCATGACTACATTCTGGAAAGGGGTCTTCACCCTTTGGTCTTCATTGGCATCTTTGTTTTTTTGCAAAATCTGCAACTACTCATTAGCTCTTCCATATAGATTTGGATTTGGATTTGTAGGAGCAAAGGTATTAGGAACTCTTCCTTTCCCAGGGTGCTGCTCAACCTTTAATTTTCCCTTGAGATTCTTTATAGCCATGATGTTTGATTCCACTTCCAAGGTTGCATCTTGCATATCAGACAAGGTAGCACATCACCTCTCCCTCAACAATAGGCATAAGTAAGAATCAAAAGCACTGGCATAGGTGAGTTTAGCAGAGGTTGTGATGGGTTTTATGTCAGATGGTATCTTGATGTGCACGTGATTAAACCTCTTATTAAAATCAGACAACAACTCACCATTTTCCCTCTTTAAGTTCCCAAACTCAGTGTGGTAGTAGAGGAGATCCTTCTTATCCCCCTAATGCTTTAGGAATATGTCATCTAAAGCCTCAATATCTTCTATAGATCTTGGGGTTAGTTCTATGAACCATTTTCTAGCCTCTCCATCTAGGCTTTGGACAAAGACTCATCCACACATCATATTCACTAATGTCCAGGTTATCAACATAGCTATAGAATTATTCAAGATGTTCTTCAGTTGTAGCACCTTCAGTCCAAATGAACTTATGCCTATATTTCTGATATTCTCCAGTGGGCATGGAATTCAAAGGAGTGGGCAATAGAAGAGGCCCATACCTAGCAGCTATGATTCTTTCCATTTTGGTAGGTGCTTGTGGACCTGCCATAGCTGTGGTGGCTATAAGAGTACTGGTAGTCTCAATGATAAAGGGCTGAGGGGTGACTGATAAGACTAAAGGGGTATTATTGATAGGAGGTGAGGTTTCCTTTGGGCTTACAACAAAAGGAGAACCTAAAGAATAAGGAGCTTTATGAATCTTTGAGATTTTTTCTTCACTGCTAGTATTAGATGCTATACTCTCAATATGTATTTGTTCTATTGTAGGATTTTCTTGAAGAGATATAGAAGATTGTTTAGATTTACTTGAACTTGATGCTCATTCCTACAATACCTTTCTTTCTTTGATGATTTTTTTAGGGTCAGGTACTGGGTCAACTTGTGGCTTCTGAGGATTTCTCCGAGTATGCCTCACAAACTAAGCCAGAACTATGAAGTGGAGTCACCAAGAGGTTCGTCCTTCAGTAGAGTAGCTAGATAGATGATTACAACCAAAAAAGTGCCCAAAATTTGTCCATCATCAAAGCTGGATCTGTGTCATCTCCCAGGGAAGTTGAGCTTCAGTCTCCTCTCCCCAGCAATGGCGCCAATTATGTTATCGCTCCAGGAAAATCTCCTAGGTTGCAGCTCGGAGATGCCTGGTAACATATAATCTTCAATATTGTTCTCGGAAATATTGGAATGGATGATGGTTTGGATAAAGACAGATAACCATTTCAACTTTGTTTTTCACTCTAAACATGCATGAACACCCTTAGCTTTACAAGGCTTTAGACCAAAAATTCTCAATAGTTTGTAGATTCAATGGATAGATGGAGAATATGGACTTTACCAGCAGATGCATATATATAAACACATATGAATGGCTAGCTACAGGGAGTAAAAGAAGCTTGAAAATCTAATTTATCAAAGCAGAGATAAGATGACAGTTATCTAGCCTTAGACACAAAAGAAACATGAACAACCTTTTCAAGTGCAAGCTTACAATAGAAAAGAAAAATTGACATTGAAGCTTATATTGCTAGAATGAAGATGAGAAGCTTGAAGGAACATAGTAGCAATAATCTCCAAAAGTTGAACCCTTGTTACATCTTTCTTTCAGCCATTTATAGGCCTTTTATAATGCTCCTGAGCTCTCAAGGGGCTTGGAGTGTCTTAATCTATCCTCCCTGCTTTTAACAACTTGATGCCCTAACTAGGCATGAATAGGCTTGGGGCTTTCCTCTTCTGACAACAGAGTAACAACATTATGATATTTTGGTTGCACTAGCAGGGAGCTGTCTCGTGCCAAAGATACCCCATGATCATTTAGTTTGTTTGGATGAGCTGCGGTGTTTGCTCCATGATCACTTTCGTTTGTTTGGATGAGCTATGTTATATTGTGGCCCTTGTTTTTCCCTTTCCAGTCTCTGTTTCACGATCTCTGTCTCCCGGCCTCTATTAGGTGGTGGAATGGGTCTGTGTGCCTTTTGGAATCCTTTCAAATGCTTAACAATGATTGTTTTTTGTTTTATATAGAAAACGTTGTAACACTGTAAAATCTCGCCCATTTATGTTTCTTTCGAACAGTCCTCAAATATGGTTTATTCATCTATCGGGTCTGCCCTTAGGGTCACTATCACAAATCGCAAGTGGCCTAGTCCCTTTCTTCCCTTTGTATTTGGAAATATGTCGAAAACATTGGAAATACATTAAAAATCTGCTTTAGCGTACCTGGAATTTTTGTAGTTCATTTTTGAACCCTTTCGGGTCTGGGCCTTATCGCATCGACACCGCTCCTTGGTTCCCTTTGTATTTCGCTATATAACGAAAATACACAAAATGCATTAAAAAATGGCTTTTTGGCAAACCTCAATTATTACGAAATAGTATCTAGAATGTCGTTGGGTTTGGTTAATCAGGTCACACCCATGTGTGTGTAAAGGCCCCACACCTTAATGATTCTCCGATAGCCATCAAGCGATGCGATGTGGGTCATCGATCTACACTCTTGATTGCTGGTCCACGTTGAATTGCCTATCACCGTTGCATTTCGATATAGTGTGCGTCAATTGCCATTATCTGCGACTGGCTATTGTGACCCGCCGATCCAATCATCGGAGATCACTGATCAGGGGTGTCTTGTGCCCATCCTTAAGTCATCCTCTCTACTTGCTGATTTTAGATTTTCCGCTTATATTTGGGCTATTGATAGGCTAGATCTAATGACTATTGTGCATTGCACTGTCTATGCCTGCGATAATGGTTTTTCACTATTTTTTGAGTGTTTTAGCCTCCCGATTGTGCTTTTCCGCCATGCTAATGGTTCTTGGTATGTACTGGTTTTGTTCTTTGAATGTTCCTTAATCAATAAATCTAACAGTTATGTTGCAAGCATTAACTTGGATCAGCCACCTATGTTAATGGTTCTGTTGCAAACATCTCGCTCTAATTTAAGCCACCTGTAGTTGATCATACATTTACACAGTTCTGTTGTAATACATATGAGCCATCTATATCTAGTTTTCCTCAAAGGCAGTTATGATTATTTCCTTTTAAATACTAGTTGTACAGAACCGAGGGGGGTTCGAAGAATTTTATGTATTAAGTTGAGACTTTCAGCTCTGTATTTTGGACTTCATTCTTTTCTATAATATAAGTGTTGTTTAAGAGAGCATTTTTAATTAGTTAGCAGCTCAACCAAGTCAATTGTAGAGGGCCCCCTCACTGAAGGAGGTTTTCTCTCCATTCATTTTCTGTTTAGTTTTAATTTCACTACTTTTCTTTTTATAGTTTTTCTAACTTAGGTTGATTTATTTTAGTTTTGATCAATAGCATAATTTTAAAACTCAATTGTGCAGTCTTGTTCTTCCAACATATTTCATGAAAGGAAACAATTTTGTTTCTTAACAGAGTGAGGTTGAAGTAATAAGAATGCATTGTTGTCTAGCTTACTCACTGTTTTGTTAATTATTTACTAGGAAACATTTGTCAATTCACTGCATTAATGAATGTCTTTGAACACCATTTCAAGTTGGTACTCATCCTAAACTAAATGGTTAAACATTCACTTCACACAATGGTTGTAATCAATCAGTTACCTTCTGCATGTTGCATTTAGTTCTCTAGATCATAAAGTACAGAAACTTGCTTGTATCCCATCTCAAGAAGGTTATCTTTCAAAATTGAAGGCCAGAGTAACTAGAAGTACTTCAGTTGACTTCATTCTCTGTATTTATTTCAACATGTATTACAACTTCACCCTTAATTTTAAGAAATATTTATGACTTAGGATTAATGATGAGATAGGATAGATTCTCCGTTTTTCCTTTCTTTAAATTATATTTTGACTAGCTTCAACTCTTGGTTCACCTTTAGGAAGTTAGATTAACGGAACATTTTTTTCTTTTAAGAAAAACACATTATTTTCACTTAAGTTTCTCATAGTTTAGTTTGTACATCATTACGAATCAAATAACATAAACCCCCAAAACAATATAAAATACAAAACAACGAAGTAAGAAAGGTTAACTAAGCACATATGGTGCACTACACTTCATCAGCATACAAACCTCAATTGATAATTTTTGCATGCAATTTAGGACACTAAATTGACTAAACAATATGTAGACATATTTCCATAATATTGACTTACATCTACAAATTATGGACGTAAAGCAGCAAATTGCATAGTGAATTTATCATATAGGTAGCTCACATCAAGAAGAAGAAATTATCAACATAATCAGTCAATGAGACAAAGAATGAGCATACCTTGGTATAACAATCCATTTTCTCCTTTGAATAATATCATTCAATGCTATAAATGTCAATTTTTTTTCCATAAAGGAGCTGATTGTAGACTTAAGAAGAAGAGACTTGATCCAGTTGTTGAGAAAAAAAATTACCAAGAGTCTAAAATCTGGAGAGAAAACAATAATTCACAATAATGCAACATTTTTTTGTATGCACAAAATGAAGGCACTCATTGGTATGTGGACAGTGGTTGTTACAAAAGAAACTCAAGAGAAATATGTAAATTTTTGATATGGAAACCAGTTGAGAAAGGTAATGTGACATTTGGTAATAATGTCACCGGTAAGATTGTTGGAAAAGGAGTTTCCATTCTGTCAAATGGAAAAAGTAAAGCTAAGAATGTGTTATTTATTGATGGGTTGAAGCATACTTTTCTTATCATGTCTCAAATGTGTCATCAAGGAACTATGATGTTCTTTTCAAAGCTAAATTTTTTAAATCAAGTTTGCAAACATTTGATAACTCATGCTGAAGTTGTGAGAATAGATATCAATTTCTATCTTTTGAAAGAGAAGACAGAGATGTATTGTTTATCAAATATTTATGAGCATTGGTTGTTGAATAGGAGAGTTGGGCATATGAATTTTTATTAGATAGTAAAATTGGGAAAAAAAATGCAGTCAAGGATCTACCAAAGCTATCAAAGCCTATTAATACTATTTGCAAGTCTTGTCAGTTAGGTAAGCAAGCTCAAGTACCATTCAAGTCCAAGGAGACCTCATCAACTAAGTCATTATAGTTAGTACATTTGGACTTGTGTGGCCCAAAAATAACAGAGACACCCATAGGTAATTGTATTTCATGATTATTATTGATGATTTCAACATAATTATGTGGGTTTCTCTTCTTAGATAGAAATATTGTTGGCATTATGATATAGGTATTGTCCTTGATGGCAGCTCACTCAAGTAAACAACAAAGAATTACATATCAGTCTTCACTAAATGAAGAAAGAGAGGTATACGTAGCTTCACCTTTGACCAAGCTGCATATACACCCAGGTTCACTGTATACAAGTCGCGTATATGTACACGCACACTTTCACTGACGAAAAAGCGTGTATACCTTGGAAAACTAAGTTTCTGGTCTGAAGTATTTGGTCCATGGTATTTTGGCCCATGGTATTGGTCCAAGGTATCTGGTCCAAGGTATTGACCCTAGGTATTTGGTCCAAGGAATTGGTCCTAAGTGGTTTTGGTCCATGGTATTGAGAAAGGCCTAAAACTATAAAAGGAGGAGAAGATCATTAGGCCAAGGTGTGCAAGTATCGAATATCTGATAAAGTGTGAGATCTAGTATGCAGGTTCTTGGTTTATGGTGCATTTTTGGACCTAAACCACGGATGAACCTTAGAGGATGATGAGGGATTAGATCTAATGATGGATCAGGATTTTAAGGCGTAAAATGAACTATCATTATGTATATTCTAGATCTGAATACTGATGCATATATTATTCTGTAATGATATGATCTGGGTATAAATGAAGTCTAGAATAGCTATCGAATTCTGAATTAATATTTGCAGATGTATACGCTGGTTGGATTTGAGAAAAGCACGTATACATGCAGGTTCAACACATGGAAGTAGCGTATACCTTATAAAATATGTTTTAGTTGCTTCTGTTTGCTGTTGCAGAGTTTGTTAGAAGTAATATTGAGAGGGGGGTTGAGATAGTATTAGCAAGTCAATAAAATTTCATTTCTATAATCAGATTCATATACGCTACTTCAGTTAATGAAACTTGCGTGTATACACAACTATGTTTAAGGCAACTAGCGTATATCTTGCAAACTCAAGATTCAGTTAATTCTTCATATGCTGATCTTTAATCAATGCATCAAAACCATATAAACAGTAACCAAGTGTAGTAAAAACAGAACAGACAATCACACACAAGAACACAAGATATAACATGGAAACCCAATGTGGGTGAAAACCACCTGTTACAACCGTCTCTATCTTCTTTTAAATTAAAAACTTCTTTTTACAATTTTTGTACTCATGCAGTCTTATACCAGTACGCAGGCTTCTACCTATAGAACACTACAACCTTCTCTCATTCTCCATCTTCTCCTAGAAGGGAGCTACAACCCCCTAGCTCTTGTACTAGCTGTTGTGTTTACTAGTACGTAGGTGCAGGCCTATAGAAGGCTACAAACTTCTCTTTTCTTCCAAGGACAACGTTTCATATGTTTTCAGTCTAGATCCATCAATACCATCAATCAACCATAAATTATATCTACATCAACCAATCTCCTTTGCACCAAACAAAACTGAATCAATCAATCACTTCTCAAAATGTTGTATCCAAAATACAGTAACAGTAACCAAAACCCAAGCCAGAACCCAAAACACTGCAATAGCAAACAAAAGTAGCTAAAACATATTTAATTAGGTATACACTACTTCAAAGTGTCGAACCTGTGTAGATATGCCATTATCTCAAGGCAAACCTGTGTATATGCTATTTTGATATGTAGAACCAGTGTGTATACACGCCTTTGCTAAAGTGAACCTACGTACAGATCTGCAAATGATGATTTAAATTTTAAAATAATTCCAGACATCAGTTATACCTAGATCATCATATTTATAGATTACAACATGTGCCAGTTATTCAGATAAAAGATCAAAACCACAGAACGATACTTCTCTTCAAGCCTTAAGATCTTGACCCATCAATAGAACTTATCCTCCATCAAGTGCTCAAGTTCATCATTGATTCAGATCCAATTGTGCACCATAACCCAATAACTTGTATT
The DNA here is from genome assembly GCA_000404065.3 of Pinus taeda. Lineage (NCBI taxonomy): Eukaryota > Viridiplantae > Streptophyta > Pinopsida > Pinales > Pinaceae > Pinus > Pinus taeda. The sequence continues at coordinate 177,408 of APFE030734951.1, read as the reverse complement.
CTAGATCTTGCTCTTCATTAGATATTCATTTCATAAGTGCATTTGCCTAATGATCTTCTCCTCCTTTTATAGTCTTAGGCCTTACTCAATACCATGGTCCAAAACCACCTAGAATAAATACCTTGGACCAAATACCTAGGGGCAACACTTCGAACAAGATAGCTTGGACCAAATACCACAGACCAAAACTAAGTTTTCCAACATGTGCATGCCTTTCCTTCCATGAAAGTGCGTGTGTACGCTATACGCCCCTTTTGTTCTGCGAACCCACGTGTGGGGAACCTGTGTATACCTCTCTTTCTTCATTCTGAGAGTCTGAACTGTGATCTGTCATCTAAGTGAGTTGACATCAAGGAAAACACCCGTGTCATAGTTCCAAATCTGTGTCATAATGCCAACAATCTCCCCGTTTGGGCTTAATGGCAACCCCAAGTCACTCTCCCCCTTTTTCATCAAGGGCAAAGGGTTATGCTCCCCCTGAGTACATGTTGAATTCTTTGATATGTTGAAGTGTGTTGATTGAGCTCCATGCTTGAGTCCATGCTCCCCTGAATATAAGCAAGGTCTGTAAAAAGATGTTCTAAAAGAAGAACATGACTCTATACATACATCATAAATGACCTTCCTATCACCAAAGACATACATACATCCATCTCCCAACCAAGTGGGGATATACAATTTGATTATACATGTCAAAACACAAACCTTACATCATTAATCCCATGCATAGTGGGGAAACAAAATAGGTCATTTCATGACCTTAACATTAAAATATATACATGACATAGAGACCAAATATCTGAAACAAGACCATGATAGTTATCAGCAACTATCATCAGCGTCTGTCAATCACCATCCAGACCAGCAACCATGATCTCCCCCTGAACTTGTTCGATCTAAATAAAAAACAACTGTGAATTTGTACCAAGATCTTCTAAGACAATGCCAACAATGCATTATTAGAAGTATATGTTCCCCCTGAACCTGTGCTAGATGATCACTGTCAAACCCATATCAGACTCCTTTCATCCTGAGTTTAGCCTGTTATCACTCAAGTTGTTCCCCAGGAGGGGGATACGGCCGAGGTAATCACAAACCAATCTTTTGAACACAAATTCTAGCCAATCTACATGCAGAGAGGGCTCTCTCTTTATGATTTAGCTTTGTTTGAGGTATTTTAGGCTAGTTATGATGTACATGGTTTTGTTTTAAGTTTGTTGGATGGTGATCTTGAACAAAACTAAGATGCAAGTATGAACAATTTATTCCATTGGGCTAATGGAGTCTATGAGGGTGAATAGCTGAATATGATTTGTTTGACCAAAGGTGATACTACAGAGCAAGGTAATCAATCTTGGAGAAATCTTATGATCTGGAAATAGATGGAATGAAAGCCAATGGGTGAGGAGCAGTTAAGAATCCTTCATCATGTTGGCAGAGGGAAAATGCATGAGTATTATCAAGGAGCAGTAAATAATTCCTTCTTAATATTCACAGTGGAAGAGTTAGTGGAAACATGAGCATCTAAGAATTCTTGTTTATGCTAACTTTGAAGAAAACATAAGTAATAATAGAGATTGAACACAGAGTTTATTTAAACAAATTCTGGGCTATTCTTTTTCTCCATTACTAAGATCATGAAACACATATGAAATTTGCAACCATAGAGAATATAAAACACAGGTTAGAATAACCTATTGATCCATAGAAAGACACGAGAATTCCGTAGCAGGAGCTAGAACATCAAATCTACATTGAGACGGTGCAGCAATAGTGAACTTCAACAACCTTTGTATTAAAAATCCTCTGAGTTACAGCACAGTCCAGAAGAGATATCACCAACCCCGAATACATCTCACGGGGAGGTATTTATACAAAAAGGAGTTGCAAAATATCTAAAGTGGGATAATATCAAGCAATAACTTCATCCATCTACCTTACAGGAGAAGTAAATGAGAGAAATGAATGCAGAAGTAAATGTTGATGTGCTGGCCGTTCAGCTGGTTAGAGATATTTGACTTTTTGAACTAAGTGAGTTGGCTGGTAGCTGTCCCTTTATTCTATGTTCCCGAATTGTTGTCCTAGCCCTTTCATCTGTGCATGATTATGCTTCAATGCATTTTGTCGTGACTCCCTTCCTCTGTTGTTTTCATTTTTATGATATGTGGCACGTGCATTGAACTTGATTAAATGCACATGATCAAAAAAGGGAACTAAAATTACCTTGGTAAAACCTCTAACATGCTCTGCCACCATTGGTCTGTTGGCAACTGATGTCTTTGCATTTTTATTAATGTTTCATTTGCTTCAATATACCTGTAGAAATTTGGCTGGACTTCAAAAAGATGTGTTATTTCATGTTCAATATAGAACATATTTTCCAATTTGTCATATAAGCTCTGTCTAGAGGGAGGTGCTATGTCTTCTGAAGTGCTTGATGATGCTGCCATCTGATTGGCAACATATGTATTCACCCTGTGAGCATATTGTTCATGTGTCAACAATATCTGATTGCTGGTTACCGAGCTGGGTAGACCCTTTTGTTGCAAGAGTGTAAGATTTTCTGTAAAGGCATTTATTTCTATATGCATTTCTTGGCAATTTCTCTCCATATTCTATATAAAATTCCTCATGGTTAGCATCTTTTTCACTGTCAAAATAGTACCTGTTCTGTCGCTGATCTCCAAAGCTGCTAGTTGTTCCCTGGTGTGAGTATTCAAAAAATGAATTAGTCTATTGGCCTATTCAGGCATGTTTCCCAATGATGCTCTGGCCTTTTGAATCTGTACTTGGGATATTTCTATTAATTCAATTTGCTCATAGATAGTCTGTATTGATCTCCATTGATCAGTGATGGACTGGCTAATCTTAGTCCACAAAATTGTTTTGATTTTTGATAAAGGTTTATGAAGAGAAAGATCTTTCTCCAAGGATTTTACCTTATGTTCCAAGGCCTTTATCTCTCTTGTTTTTTCTGCCACAGCTATTTTAGATTTATCATAGCTTACCTCTAACTTGGCCAGTTTTTCTTTGGCTTCTTTCAGTTTTGCCATTTGGAGTTCTAACTCCTTTATTGCCTTCATCATCTCTTCCATGCCCATGCTGGTATCTGGGGTTGTTATTGTTGCTTCCGCTAAAGCATCTGTGGCTGACGTACCTGCAGTTGATGCTGGGACAGTGGGAGGAATTGCTGTTGTGACTGTGGGGGGAGCAATGGTAACCATTGGAGTTGTTTCAGGTGGCTGGGAGGTCGACTCTCCCTACTTGGCTTGCAATGCTTTCTCCAATTCTTGCTCCATTTCAATTAGCCTTTGATTCATCTTTATCAGCAAATCCATCATGTCTTCTTTTGCCTTTTCTTGTGCAAGTTCTGTAGTTTGTGAGTGCATGGTGACAAGCAGCTTCAATTGCTTCCTAAGTGTAGCAATATCTTCTTCCTTTTTCTTTATCAATGCTCTGATGCCCTTGGCATCCTTGGGATCATGTCCCAGCTCAATAATTATCTCTTCTAAGGTATTTATTCTATTGTCTTTGGCTAAAGAAGATATCTTTTTCAAATCTAATTGGGCAGATGTATTTCTTAATGAATTCTGCAATTTGTGGGCCATCATTGCCTTGTCTGCCAATGTAGCATAGACCATTTCACCAGTTTGTTTGTGTAGTTCAATCTGGTCCATTGGGTGTATGTCTTTAGCAAGGACCTCTAGATTTGTTCTTATATAGTCAGCTGCTGATTGTGGTTGCTGAACCTTAGGCTTAAATGGACTTAAGATCATTTTTTCCTCCTTAGTGTCATATGCAACCATTAATCTTTGTTGTTTGGAGGGAGTCATCCTGAGAAATTGATCATAGAGCTGTAGTCTCAATGGCTCATTCTGGGCCTTAATGTCCATGAATGTTCTTTTAATATCAGAATGCTGCTTACTTTGCGGCCTTGATGAGGAAACTTCCATACCATGTTTCCTCTCCATTTCTTACCTGTGAGAGCTGGTGGATGTCTATTGGCTGGTTGCCCTCTCCTCTCTTGGGTTTTCTGTGATTTTTTCAATAATTTCCTCTTCAGGTAGAGAATCTACTCTTTGCCTTTTGGCCTCTGGCTGCTCCACTGATCCACTTGCAGGTGTGGCCTCTTCTCTGTCCCTTTTCTTACTTCTTTCCTCATTGACAGGAGTCTGTAATGCTGGTACCTCTGGTGCCTTTGTCTGCAATGAAGGGGCTTGCCCTTGATCCTGTTCCTTTGATGCTGTTGGTGGATCTGCCATTGTTTGTTGCTCTATATCCATCACCTCTTTTCCCTTTGATGTTCTAGTAGTCGGGTGGTGTTTTCTTGGGCTAGTTGCTGTGAAGTTCTAGCAGTTGATGTGCCTTCTCCAGTTTGCTGTGGCACTTTGAATGACACCTATCCAAAAGAATCCAGGTCAAGAGTCTTTTCAATATTTTTCATATTTTGATCCATTTTCTCTTCCTCGGTGAGCTGTTCAATTAGTGTGCCTTCTACCCACTCATCCCGGTTGGCAAATTTTTCTATTTCAGGAATCTTGCAATGTTCATAGGCTGACAGCCTATATTTTATTTTTCTTGCATTGATAAAGCCATTTGGGTCATAGGGTTCCCACCAAAAGCTCCTCTTTAATCTGAATTTTTCACCCAATATCTGGCCGACCTCTTGCCATCCTTGTTTTTTTTTCATGATGTAGGGGCCTAGCTGGTCTCTCAATTTCAATTGAGCCTTTTTCTTGGCACTATGAAAATGAGTAAAATCTGAATTGATAAATTGCCTAAAATATTCCAAGGCAAACAGTCTCATTGGCACATATTTTGGTAGCTTGTAGGGGCACAACTCACAGCCATATATCCTGATCTCAGTGTGATTCTGGTATAAGTACCAGTCACCTTTTGTAGGTTTTGGAGAGCTGTAATATTTTCTACATATCATAAGATAATCTAGGAGGACGAGCCCTCATCAGCAGAGAAGAGGCTGGATAAACAAACATGTCAATAAACTCACAATAAGAGTAAGGAGAGTTGTGGACTTCACGAAAGACTGAGGTCCAAAAAATCACAGACCTCTTTTCTCCTTTAGAGTCCAATTTTCTTATGGGAAATTGGAAACTGTCTGGCTGATAATAGAGGAGCAGATAATAGATGTAGGATGAGTACTTGAAAACTCCCTCCGTGTCTAGATTCAAGAGCTAGTCATGGATCGTGTTGGCAATGAATTTAGCATAGTTGTATTTGACAGCAGGGGGTTGTCCTGGAGTGAATATGGATAATAAGACTAGTGTAGTTTCATCAATATATTCACTTGTTTGGAACCCCATAATATAAGATATCATATCAACAAGTAATTTACCCACTTCATTGAACCATGCATAGTGAAAAGGAGGTGGCTTTGTAGGTTGACAATTTGGTTTCATAAATACTTGGGCAATTCAAGCTATCTTTGAGCTGGGGATTTTTGGACCTTCATCAAGCAAGAATTTCATAGTAAGAGGAAACAGAAGCTGAGTTGGTTTGAAGTTTAGCATTTGATTTATGGAGTCAGGAGTTATATGAAAGATGATAGTTCCAGATGGAGTTTTGACTGCCCTTTGGGTTGGTTCATAGTTTTCACAGTAGAGGTGAATTATCTCAGGGAAAACATTGACAGAGGGGAAGTAGTACATGGGTAAATTTGATTCCCATATCCCATAGAAATCATTTTTGCTTAGGTAACTGTTCCTGAGTTCACAGAATGCTTGGAGATGGTTTCTCTCACCAACTAAGTCTTGGATTTGAAAATCCCTATCAGCTAAGGGCAGCCATTCCAATTCCTTGTGAGCTGCATTGAGAGGAACTATATTGAGCGCTGTTGGAGCTTCCATGGCTCAATTCTATGGTTTTGAAATTGGAATTTTGGGTCCGTGTGGGCAAAATAGGCAAAACCATAGCTCAGTGGACTTTTTTGCAGGAATTAGACCGTGAAATTTGTTTGTATTTAGCTCAGTGGGTAGAATTTACATGGGGAGATTGAGTTTGCAGGATTCCTTGGCAAAACGGGAAACAACAGTAGGTAAACGATGTAGTTTTTGGGGTTTCTCAGAGAATTTGTAGGTCGAAACAAGCTTGAATTTAGCTTAGTGGGCGAATTTGCAGAGAGAGAGGGAGTTTGAAGGATTTCTGGTAAAAATTGGGCAAAACAGTAGTTACAGTGTGTAGTTTTGCAGGTATTTTGACAAATTTAACATTCTAGTGTTTTTTAGAGATTTTAGCAGAAGAAACGGAAAACACAGGGTTTGGGAACAAATTTAGGTAAATACCTACTTTAATGGACTTCTTGTGCGAAATGTAGGTGGCAGATTGAGTTGGACGACCAATTTGCTGAATAATTTGGCTTGAAAGTGGACTGCGTGGTTGAATGATTGCTATGGGACGTGAATGGGCATGCACAGGTCGCATAGAGAAAACAAATAGAAATGAACGAGAAACGATGTTTTCACGCCTTTTTGACAAAAAATTTGATTTTGGCGGGTTTTGGCGCGCTTCGGTCGAGTGACATCATCATGACACATCCTTTGCCATGTAGCGGGGGTACGGAAGCTGACTTGGTGGTTATGTGGCGTACACGGCGGATGATACAGTGGAGAGGTAAGCATAACATGGCGCTGACGTGGGTGCGACGTCAGCTAATGACGCAGGGCGATGTCAGCAGGGAGGCAGCGGGGCGGTAATTGATATTCCCCATACTGCCTTTGGGCCAGGGTGGTATTGGAGTGGGGGCCTCCGATCACGCCAGGAAGTTGACACCTGTCTTCTGTACGGCGGAAATACCACCCATCTCCCGGATGCTATTGTTCGGTGATCGGGGGGGTTCCGATATCCATGTGGGTCATCGGATCTGTGGGCCATGATCCGTCAGTTGGCGGCGAATGAACATGACAGGTGGCTATGGCACAGGGACCCACGTTTAATTTAAACGATTTGTAATGTTCCGTGGGGTATAAAACTTCGGTTATTGGGCTTTCACGGGTGCGGTTATTTATTTAACCAAGTGTTAAACAAATTCTAGGGTTTTTGTATGTGGAGGGGTTATTATAAGGTTCCAAGTGAACCAATAATTCCCAAAAAACTTTGATATATGGCTATAATTGCCAGGGGTCGGGATATTTAGATTTTTTAGGTATTTTTTGTGTATTTTATATAATAAGGGCAGGGAAAATTTATACAGGAACTATATAATAAGGTTAGAATGTTAATATGAAAGGTATGATGTTTTAAGCAAAGTACTAGGTTTGAAAAGTGAAAACTTAGGCTATAGGGAGGGTCACAAGGAGAAAGATTTTACACAAGAAATGTGGCTTCTTGGCTCATGGAGAAAACATTATTTTGCTGAAACTTTAACCTGAGATGGAGTGGTCTAGGGACTTTGAGCGGATCTCAATATCCTGGGGGAATGTTAGTAAGTAATTGCTATGAGGGGAACGAGGGGAAGTTAGACATGAAACATCTAATTTGTCACCACACCTTGCCATGGTATTTATGATAGTCATAAGAGATGAATTATCTTTGAGCAGGAAGATCACTCATGCAACTGCTTCTGTAACATCAAAACTACTTACCCATTCTATTACTCCTAATATTTTTTCTTCATTTGCATTGGGTGCATTTGAACTAGCAAACCTTAATTCTCTTCTTTTCTTTTAGCTTCCATCCTATCTAAATCTACCCTTATCTCTTCCAAGGGCCCAGATTGAATAGTTGGGCTCCTTTGCTTCTCTACCTATCTACTCATCTGCTAAGCTTGAACTGTTTGGGAAGACCTTTATTCTCTATTCTAAGACAAGTAAATTGAAATATGAACCTGGCCAAGATTAAGCTGTTTGGCCATTCATGAACTATGATAAGAGTCATGAAACTGTACATAGTGAAATTCTTCAAGATATGGAACCTTTGCAGCATGGAAAGGATGAACATATTTGGCACTTCTCCAGTCAATCATGAAAAATGAAACCTATTGGTATAGGAACCTAACAGTGGCTCCACTTGGGGATGGCTTTTCCTGGTTAAAAGTCAAGAACAATAGGTCAGATAGCCTTATGTACACCTCTTGCTGCATTTTGAAATTTTCCTTTGCTGTAACCAAATTGTACACAGTACCTTGTAGAATATGCCCATCTCCTGATGATCTTATTCAGCTATTTGCATTTCTGTTTTAGATACCTTTTGTTCTCATATTTATAGTTCCCAAGTGTCCTTTTTTCAATTCCCGATGGACTAAAAGGTGTCACAAAAAGGTGGGGCAGTTCTTTGACTTTTCCTCAAAATTTGTTGCATATTCCTTTCTATCTTATTGCTGTAATAAATTGCAGAAAGTAAACACTCTTATGTACAAATTACAGTGCTGATATTTTCAACAAACTGGATCAAAATATTGCTTCAGCATTCGGCCATTTACTGGCCCATCATCTGCCTTTGTATTATCCAGGCTTTTCAAAAAGTAGGTGTTGTTTCCTTGTGCTGCCTGAATAGTATAAGGTCCCTTCCACAGGAAATCAAATTTTCCATGTTTTCCCCTATCTTCTTTTCTGGAATCCCACTTCAAAACTTTGTCTCCAATGAAGAAATCCTTTGCTTTGGTCCTTTTATCAAATATCTTTTTAAGTTTCTCTTGTAGGACCTGAGATCTCTGATATACCTCCTCTCTAATTTGCTGTAAGTGAATTATTTGATTAATCCTTCTCTGAATATCATTAGGTTTTGCCTCTATTTCTCGCAGCAACTTTATCACTGGGATTCCCAAAGAAGAAGGGAATACTACCTCCATACCATAAACTAGCTCATAAGTACTTCTACCAATTGATCTCTTAGTAGTCATTCTATCTGCCCATAGTGCATTGACAAGCTTTTTATGCCAGTTTTTCTTATTCTCCTCCAAGACTTTCTTAATGATGTTGATAAGGGTTTTATTGGAGGATTTAGCTAGAACATGACCTTGAGGGTAATATGCTGTGGAATGAGCTAAAGTATTGTGGTATTTATGGCAAAAATTGATCATTTTCTTGGACTTAAAAGCAACAACATTGTCTGTTATAATCTTCTCAGGACAGCCAAACCTAGACAAGATGTTGGTCTCTAAACATTACATGATTACTGAGTCATTGGCTTGCCTACAAGGAATGGCTTCTATCCACTTGGAAAAGTAGTCTGTGGCAGTAAGGATCCATTTGTGTTGGCCAGAGGATGAAGGGTGAATTTCTCCAATGAAGTCTAAACCCCATTGTTGAAATGGTCTTTCAGTGGAAATGGGCTTGAGCGGTAGAGGCAACAACTTCTTCTTGCCTTCAAAGATTTGGCATTTGTGGCAAGAAGTTACATATTTCTTTACATCAGAAAATAGGGTGGGCCAATAAAATCTAGCCCTTAGGATTTTATCAGTAGTTGATTTCCAATATAAATCTCCACCACAATCTCCTGCATGAAAATCTTTAAGTACTTTCTCAGTTTCTTCTCTGATTAGACAATTTAATAAAACACCTTCATGATTTTTCCAAAAGAGAGCATGATCTAAAACATAGAATTTGGAAGCTTTCATTTTCAAAAATCTTTTCTTAGTTCTAGATAATCCTGGAGGAGCTTGCAGATTTAATAATACAAAACATATGTCAGCATACCAGGGTGATTGTAAAAAGGCTTGATTGATTTGTGGAGTCACCATCTCCTGCTCATTATCTAGTTGATTTATGTCAAGGGCTTGAAAGTTGATTTCAGTCGTAAGTTTGGCTAATCCTTGTCCTTTTATCAGCTTGGTTGGTTTGATTTCAATGTCATACTCTAGTATGGTAGCTATCCATTTGCCCCTTTTGCCTTCAATTCCCTCTTGGGTTAGGATGTCTTTAACAACGGTGTTGGGCACATAAGCAATCACATGAGAGTATAAGATGTAAACTCTAAAGTCCTTAATGGCCTTTACAAGTGCATATGCTTGTTTCTCCATGATTTGATATTTGATTGGAGTATCTCTAAGTGCCTTGCTAAAAAAGGCTATGAGTTTTTCACATCCATGTTCATCTTTTTGAAGCAAAATAGTAGAAATTGTATGTTCTGATGCAAATGAGAATATGATAAAGTCCTTGTCAAAATTTGGGCTTGTAAGGATTGGTGTTTGAGTTAAAGCTTTTTTGATTTCTTCAAACGCTTGTTTAGCTTCTATTGTCCACTTAACCTTCGAATCTTTTTTCAACATGTTGTTCAGCAATTTTATCATCTTGGCTAGATTTGGTATGAATCTTCTTAGAAAATTGATCTTCCCCAAAAAAGCTTGTAGTTCTTTGATGTTTCTAGGGTGAGGAACTTGCATAATAGCTTGTATTCTGTCCGGATCAATTCTAATGCCTTCTTTGGAGATGACATGGCCCAATAATTTTCCTTCTTCTAGGCCAAACAATGATTTCTTTGGATTTAATGATATCCCATATTTCCTGCAAATTAGAAATTCTTGTATGAGTTGATCTAAGTGTTCTTGATCTGATTTGGATAATGTTGGAAGGTCATCTAGGTAAATGACTAGAAAATCATGGATTTCTTTAGCAAAAGCTATATCCATGGCTCTTTGAAAATTTGCTCCTGCGTTCTTGAGTCCAAATGGCATTTTTACATATTTGAAGGTTCCGCAAGGGGTTGTGAAGGCAATTTTGTCTTGATCATTAGGGTGCATTAGGATTTGATTGAAACCTGAGAATCCATCTAATAGTGAGATCCTTGAAGCACCCACTACACTTTGTAGAATGTGATCCATTTTGGGTAAGGGGTAATTATCCTTTAAAGAGACTTTATTCAAATTTCTCAAATCGACACATAGCCTAATGTCTCCTGTTTTCTTTCTAGTGGGCACCAAATTTGAAACCCATTCTGAAAATCTGATGGGTGCAATACTTCCAGCTTCATACATCCTTTTAACTTCTTTCTCAATTAAAGGGAGGAGCACAGGGTTGACCCTCCTAAGTTTCTGTTTGAAAGGTTTTTGGTTTTCCTTGAGAGGTATGGTGTGTTGGATAACAGATGTATCATAAGACTTTAGGTCCTCGTATGTTATAGACATTTTTGGGCACTGCAACCCCAATCATAAATTTCCATAAACTGAGGGCTCCTACACCTCTAAAAGTGTTGCTTCACGGCCTAAAGGAACAAGGTCAGCTAATTACATCATCTCCCAGAAGTTCTCCACTAAAAACTGCTCAGAAATGGTCAAAACTGGACCATACTGAATACCCAGTGTAGAGGGCGTGATGCATATCACCTTCCCAGTGTAAAGGGTGAAAAGCATACTGAATGGCCCCTCTGTAGGGTGCAATGGTCGGGAATGGACAAATGACAGAGACAGTTTGTGAGGTGGAAGATCATGGAATCTTCTAGAAGCTTCCCCTCTGACACTTGCCTCTCTGTTTTCAACCAGGGATGAGTAAGAGATCATCAGTCTC
>APFE030734951.1:109387-124604 GCA_000404065.3 Pinus taeda | reverse complement strand
GAGTGTACTCAGTCTGAGGCGACTATTTACTCAAGAGTAATGTTTTGTAGTATAGTGCTTAAAATCCAAAAGTAAATGAAAGCTGGAAACAAAATCTAATTGGAACAGCAAGAAACTGAAATGTTTTAAACTAAATCATTCATTCAAACAACCATCAATCGAGGATACAGTAGCAATAACTCATTCCTCTAGAAATTGATGCAATTAAAATCAAACTGGAACAAGACAATCAATCTGGGAACGAGGAAGCAAGAACCAATGTTCTCTACAGTTGACAGTCCTGCTTTAAAGCAATTAAAAGGAAATCGAAATTGAACTAAAGCTACTATTGAAAGTAAACTAAGAAAACACTTTGAAAGCAAACTCTTGCAATTAACCAATAGAAATGAACAACAAAGGAAATAGACAGCAAACTGTAATTAAAGAAATCAAATAACCAACAATCCATAATGAATATCAAAGTCTGAAATGAACGACGAAGCTTTACATTTGAAATGAACAACATAACAATATACATTGAGACGAATAATAATCTTTGTTATGATGGAAAAGAACAGCCACATGATTCAATCCCAATTTGTGCAATAAAACAATTTCATAAAATATTATAACAGCTCGCTACAAAAACACGAAATTGTTAGGCAATACGATTCAAAGAAATAAGAATTAAATCAAGCAATCACACGGCGGAAATTGGAAATATATAATACACAGCAGTAGCATAATCCACCAGTGGTTGGGCCCTTAGCCGCCAGCGGATGCTGTTGAGCTACTTTAGGTAAGAAGAATGAGCACCAACTCCCAAATCATATATTAATCATCAAATTGTGAAATCATTACTACAACAAAAGCTTGAGAATTACAATGGTAATGCAGCAATCTCCTTTTCCTCCTATTCTATCCTATCATGAATAACCCATCATCATTATTGAATCTCTAAGTCTGAATCCTAAATTCATCATCTCTCTCTAAATTAATCGTCCCCCAAAGTCCTCCCCCTCTCTGATATCTGTTCTGATTTAAATACAAAGAGAGCAGAGAGTGATTACAACTGTGATAATTACAATATTATCATTATTACAAAATTGGATTATTTCCAATCAATTGATCAACAAGAAGATATATTTCCATCCGTCTCTCAACAAGAGCAAGACGAATTTGGCTTTGTAGCTGAGATTTAGAGGATGGCCGCAACAACAAATATGATAAAATCGTGCTCAAAAAACCCTGCGTTTCTCTCAATACAAGCCGAATTTAGGCAAACCATTCTTTACTAAAGTTAATTGGGTCCGTTCTGGACGAAACTCATGTTCCGGATTTTCCATATTCTTCTTCATTTGCTCAAAATCTCAACCGTAAAACTATCACTCCTTATTCCAGCGAATTTCTGAGTTGGCGCTTTTAAAAATCAAATCTTCAATCTGGAAATTACCTTGGAGGCTAAAAATGGTGAATAATGTTATAACCAACTTATTAAAACTATCATTGATAAAATAATTCATAATCATCAATTTATTAGAAATAAAGCAAGATAAATAATATTCATCCATAAGAGCATAAATCATTTATAAAATGAATTTAAATGATAAAGTATAACAAATGATATAATAGAGAAGAGTAAAAATGGATGAAATAAGTGTTACAAAGTGGTCGTATTCACGGCCCAACAGCTGGAAGAACAGGGATTACAGTTGAAATATGGGCTGTAGATGGGGGGTAGAAGAGATGGTTTGGAGGAATAATGGTGAACTAGGAGAAGCAACAGTGATAGGAGAAAAGGCTTGTGATTTTCCAGCAGTAAGTTGAGTTTGGATAGGTTTTTGCTGAAGTGTTTCAGGATTTGAATTAGTAGAACTCTCTTGATTTTCAAGTTTTCTAAGGCTTTTAGGGATCAAATTGGGATTGTCAAAAAATAAGTGGGGGATTTGGGTGTAGGTTTGACCTAGTGTAACGAGTTTTCTTCTTTGGAGCCAGCTTCTAAAAGTATATTTTTTGGTATTTTTTGGAAATATTTGAAGGATACAAGTTTTGACAATATTTTGAAGGGAGATTTTGAAATATAGAAGGCGTTGGGCCTTCCTTCAGGTATGTTTGAAACAAGTAAACTAATCAAATCTTTGAGACAGCTGTTTAAAGCCTAAAAACTAGGCTAGAGATAGATTGAAATAGCTTTTATTTACTCCTGTGATTATATAGCAAAAACAGTTTCAAAGGCTAGCTGGCTAACTTTAAACTCCATCTGTAGTTTTTAGAAACTAGATAGTAGTAACAAACAATCATTCAGGTCCTCAGCGGAGTCGCCAATGATGTTATCACTCAGGTTGTTCCCCAGGAGGGGAATACGGCCGAGGTAACCACAGACCAATCTTTTGAACATAGATTCTAGCCAATCTGCATGCAGAGAGGGCTCTCTCTTTATGATTTAGCTTTGTTTGAGGTATTTTAGGCTAGTTATGATGTACAGGGTTTTGTTTTAAGTTTGTTGGATGGTGATCTTGAACAGAACTAGGATGCAAGTATGAACAATTTATTACATTGGGCTAATGGAGTCTATGAAGGTGAACAGCTGAATATGATTTCTTTGACCAAAGGTGACACTACAAATCAAGGTAATCAATCTTGGAGCAATCTTATGATCTGGAAATAGATGGAATGAAAGCCAGTGGGTGAGGGGCAGTTAAGAATCCTTCATCATGTTGGTAGAGGGAAAATGCATGAGTATTATCAAGGAGTAGTAAATAATTCCTTATTAATATTCACAGTGAAAGAATTAGTGGAAACAGGAGGAGCTAAGAATTCCTGTTTATGCTAACTCTGAAGAAAACATAAGTAATAATAGAGATTGAACACAGAGTGTATTTAAACAAATTCTAGGCTATTCTTTTTCTCCATTACTAAGATTATGAAACACATATGAAATTTTGCAACCACAGAGAATATAAAACACAGGTTAGAATAACTTATTGATCCATAGAAAGACACAAGAATTCCGTAGCAAGACCCAGAACATCAAATCTACATTCAGACGGTGCAGAAATATTGAACTTCAACAACCTTTGTATTAAAAATGCTCAGAGTTACAGTGCAGTCCAAAAGAGATATCACCAAACCTGAATACATCTCACGGGGAGGTATTTATACAAAAAGGAGTTACAAAATATCTGGAATGGGATAATATCAAGCAATAACTTCATCCATCTACTTTACAGGAGAAGGAAATGAGAGAAATGAATGCAAAAGTAAATGTTGATGTGCTGGCTGTTCAGTTGGTCAGAGATATTTGACTTTTTGAACTAAGTGAGTCGGCTGGTAGCTGTCCCTTTATTCTGCGTTCCTGTGTTGTTGTCCCGGCCTTTTCATCTGTTCCTGATTCCACTTTAATGCATTTTTTCATGAATCCCTTCCTCTGTTGTTTTCATTTTTATGATATGTGGCACGTGCATTGAACTTGATTAAATGCAGATGATAAAAAAAGAGAACTAAAATTACCTTGGTAAAACCTCTAACATGCTCTGCGACCATTGGTCTATTGGAAACTGATGTCTTTGCATTTTTATTAATGTTTCATCTGCTTCAGTATACCTGTATAAATTGGAATGGACTTCAAAAGGATGTGTTATTTCATGTTCAATATAGAACAGATTTTCCAATTTGTCATATAAGCTCTGTCTAGAGGGAGGTGCTATGTCTTCTGAAGTGCTTGATGATGCTGTCATCTGATTGGAAACATATGTATTCACCCTGTGAGCATATTGTTCATGTGTCAACAGTCTCTTATTGCTGGTTACCAAACTGGGTAGACCCTTTTGCTGCAAGACTGTAAACTTTTCTATAAAGACATTTATTTCTATATGCATTTCTTGGCACTTTCTCTCTAGATTCTGTATAAAATTCCTCATGGTCAGCGCCTTTTTCACTGTCAAAATAGTACCTGTTCTGTCCCTGATCTCCAAACCTGCTAGTTGTTCCCTAGTGTGAGTATTCAAAAAATGAATTAGTCTATTGGCCTGTTCAGGCATGTTTCCCAATGATGCTCTGGCCTTTTGAATCTCTAATTGGAATATTTCTATTAATTCAATTTGCTCATAGATGGTCTGTATTGATCTCCATTGATCAGTGATGGAATGGCCAATCTTAGTCCACAAAATTGTTTTGATTTCTGATAGAAGTTTATGAAGAGTAAGATCTTTCTCCAAGGATTTTACCTTATGTTCCAAGGCCTTTGCCTCTCTTGTTTTTTCTGCCACAGTTATTTTAGATTTATCATAGCTTACCTCTAACTTGGCCAGTTTTTCTTTGGCTTCTTTCAGTTCTACCATTTGGAGTTCTAACTCCTTTATTTCCTTCATCATCTCTTCCATGCCCACGCTGGTATTTGGGGCTGTTGTTGTTGCTGCCACTGAAGCATCTGTGGCTGATGTACCTGATGTTGATGCTGGGACAGTGGGAGGAATTGTTGCTGTTACTATGGGGGGAGCAGTGGTAACCGTTGGAGCTGTTTCAGGTGGCTAGGAGGTCGACTCTCCTTGCTTGGCTTGCAATGATTTCTCCAATTCTTGCTCTATTTCAGTTAGTGTTTGATTCATCTTTATCAACAAATCCATCATGTCTTCTTTTGCCTTTTCTTGTGCAAGTTCTGTAGTTTGTGGGTGCATGGTGATAGGCAGCTTCAATTGCTTCCTAAGTGCGGCAATATCTTCTTCCTTTTTCTTTATCAATGCTTTGGTGCCCTTGGAATCCTTTGGATCATGTCCCAACTCAGTAATTATCTCTTCTAAGGTCTTCATTCTATTGTCTTTAGCTAAAGAAGATATCTTTTCCAAATCTAATTGGGCAGATGTATTGCTTAATGAATTCTGCAATTTGTGCGCCAACATTGCCTTGTCTTCCAAGGTAGCATAGACCATTTCACCAGTTTGTTTGTGCAGTTCAATTTGGTCCATTGGGTGTATGTCTCTAGCAAGGACCTCTAGATTTGTTCTTATATAGTTAGCTGTTGATTGTGGTTGCTGAACCTTAGGCTTAAAATGTATTAAGATCATTTTTTCCTCAATGTCATATGCAACCATTAATCTTTGTTGTTTGGAGGGGGTCATCCTAAGAAATTGATGATAGAGATATAGTCTCAATGGCTATTTCTGCGCCTTAATGTCCATGAATGTTCTTTTAATATCAGAACGTTGCTTACTTTACGGCCTTGAGGAGGAAACTTCCATACCATGTTGCCTCTCCATTTCTTGCCTGTGAGAGCTAGGGGATGTCTGTTGGTTGGTTGCCCTCTCCTCTCTTGGGCTTTCTGTGATTTCTTCAATAATTTCCTCTTCAGGTAGAGAATCTACTCTTTGCCTTTTGGCCTCTGGCTGCTCCGTTGATCCACTTACAGGTGTGGTCTCTTCTCTGTCCCTTTTCTTGCTTCTTTCCTCATTGACAGGAGTCTGTAATGCTGGTACCTCTGGTGCCTTTGTCTACAATGAAGGGGCTTGCGCTTGATCCTGTTCCTTTGATGTTGTTGGTGGATCTGCCATCATTTGTTGCACTGTATCCATCACCTCTTTGCCCTTTGATGTTCTAGCAGTCGGTGTAGTGTTTTCTTGGGCTGGTTGCTGTGAAGTTCCAGCAGTTGATGTGCCTTCTCTGGTTTGCTGTGGCACTTTGAATGACACCTCCCCAAAAGAATCCAGGTCAAGTGTCTTTTCAAGATTTTTCATATTTTGTTCCATTTTCTCTTCCTCAGTGAGCTGTTCAATTAGTGTGCCTTATACCCACTCATCTTGGTTGGCAAATTGTTCTATTACAGGAATCTTGTAATGTTGATAGGCTGACAGCCTATATTTTATTTTTCTTGCATTGATAAAGCCATTTGGGTCATATGGTACCCACCAAAAGCTCCTCTTTAATCTAAAATTTTCACCCAATATCTGGTCGGCCTCTTGCCATCCTTCTTTTTTGTTCATGATGTAGGGGCCTAACTAGTCTCTTAATTTCAATTGAGGCTTTTTCTTGGAACTATGAAAATGAGTAAAATCTGAATTGATAAATTGCCTAAAATATTCCAAGGCAAATAGTCTCATTGGCACATATTTTGGCAGCTTGTAGGGGCACAGCTCACAACCATATATCCTGATCTCAGTGTGATTCTGGTATAAGTACCAGTCAGCTATTTTGTAGCTTTCGGAGAGCTGTAATATTTTCTGCATATCATAAGATAATCTAGGACGAGGAGCCCTCATCAGCAGAGAAGAGGCTGGATAGACAAACATGTCAATAAACTCACAGTAAGAGTAAGGAGACTTGTGGACTTCATGAAAGACTGAGGTCCAAAAAATCACAAACCTCTTTTCTCCTTTAGAGTGCAATTTTCTGATGGGAAATTGGAAACTGTTTGGCTGATAATAGAGGAGCAGATGATAGATGTAGGATGAGTACTTTAAAACTCCCTCCATGTCTAGATTCAAGAGTTGGTCATGGATCTTGTTGGCAATGAATTTAGCATAGTTGTATTTGACAACAGGGGGCTACCCTGGAGTGAATATGGATAATAAGACTAGTGTAGTTTCATCAATATATTCACTTGTTTTGAACCCCAGAATATAAGATATCATATCAACAAGTAATTTACCCACTTCATTGAACCATGCATAGTGAAAAGGAGGTGGCTTTATAGGCTAACAATAGGGTTTCATAAATACTTGGGCAATTCAAGCTATCTCTAAGTTGGGGAGTTTGGGACCTTGATCAAGAAAGAATTTCATAGTAAGAGGAAACAGAAGCTGAGTTGGTTTGAAGTTTAGCATTTGATTTATGGAGTCGAGAGTTATATGAAAGAGGGTAGTTCCAGATGGAGTTTTGACTGCCCTTTAGGTTGGTTCATAGTTTTCACAGCAGAGGTGAATTATCTGGGGAAAACATTGATAGAGGGGAGGTAGTACATGGGTAAATTTGATTCTCATATCCCATAGAAATCATTTTTGCTTAGGTAACTGTTCCTGAGTTTACAGAATGCTTGGAGATGGTTTCTCTCACCAACTAAGTCCTGGATTTGAAAATCCCTATCAGCTAAGGACAGCCATTCCAATTCCTTGTGAGGTGCATTGAGAGGAGCTATATTGAGGGCTGCTAGAGCTTCCATGGCTCAATTCTGTGGTTTTGAAATTGGAATTTTGGGTCTGTGCTGTAAAAATAGGCAAAACCACAGCTCAATGGACATTTCTATGGGAATTACACAGTGAAATTGGTTTGTATTTAGCTCAGTGGGCAGAATTTACATGGGGAGATTGAGTTTGCGGGATTCCTTGGCAAAACGAGCAACAACGGTAGGTAAAAGAGGCAATTTTTGGGGTTTCTCAGAGAATTTGCAGGCCAGAACGAGCTTGAATTTAGCTCAGTTGGCGAATTTGTAGAGAGAGAGGGAGTTTGCAGGATTTCTGGTAAACATTGGGCAAAATAGTAGTTACAATGTGTAGTTTTGCAAGTATTTTGACAAATTTAACTTGAATTCCGGCGTTTTTTAGAGATTTTAGCAGAAGAAACCAAAAACACAGGGTTTGAGAACAAATGTAGGTAAATATCTGCTTTAATGGACTTCCTGTGCGAAATGTAGGTGGCAGACTGAGCTGGATGACCAATTTGCTGAATAATTTGGCTTGAAAGCGGACTGTGTGGTTGAATGATTGCTATGGGACATGAATGGGCATGCACAGGTCGCACAGAGAAAACAAATAGAAATGAATGAAAACAATGTTTTCATGCCTTCTTGACAAATAATTCGATTTTGGCGGGTTTTGGAGCGCTTCGGTCGGGTGAAGTCAGCATGACACATCCTTTGTCGTGTAGCGAGGGTATGGAAGATGACTTGGCGGTTACGTGGCGTACACGACGGATGATATAGTGGTGAGGTAAGCATAACATGGTGCTAATGTGGGTGCGACGTCAGCTGATGATGAAGGGTGATGTCAGTAGGGAGGCAGCGGGGCGGTAAGTGGTATTCCCCGCACCGCCTTTGGGCTAGGGTGGTATTGGAGGGGGGGGGCTCCGATCACGCCAGGAAGTCAACACCTGTCTTTTGTACGACGGAAATATCACCCATCCCCCTGACGCTATTGTTCAGTGATCGGGGGGGTTCCGATATCCATGTGGGCCGTTGGATCTGTGGGCCATGATCTCATGGTTGGCAGCGAATGAACATGACGGGTGGCTATGGCACAGGGACCCATGTTTAATTTAAACGCTTCGTAATGTTCCGTGGGGTATAAAACTTTGGTTATTGGGCTTTTATGGGCGTGGTTATTTATTTAACGAAGTGTTAAACAAATTTCGGGGTTTTTGAATGTCGAGGGGTTATTATAAGGTTCCAAGTGAACCAATAATTCGCAAAAAACTTCGATATATAGCTATAATTGCCAGGCGTTGGGATATTTAGATTTTTTAGGGATTTTTTTGTGTATTTTATATAATAAGGGCATGGAAAATTTATATAGGAACTATATAATAAGGTTAGAATGTTAATATGAAAGGTATGATGTTTTAAGCAAAGCACTAAGTTTGAAAAGTGAAAACTTAGGCTATAGGGAGGGTCACAAGGAGAAAGATTTGACACAAGAAATGTGGCTTCTTGGGTCATGGAGAAAACATTATTTTGCTGAAACTTTAACTTGAGATGGAGTGGTCTAGGGACTTTGAGCGGATCTCAATATCCTGGGGGAACATTAGTAAGTAATTGCTGTGAGGGGAATGAGGGGAAGTTAGACATGCAACATCTGATTTGTCACCACATCTTGCCATGGTATTTATGATAGTCATAAGAGATGAATTATCTTTGAGCAAGAAGATCACTCATGCAACTTCTTCTGCAACATCAAAACTGCTTACCCATTCTATTACTCCTAACATTTTTTCTTCATTTGCATTGGGTGGATTTGAACTAGCAAACCCTGATTCTCTTCTTTTCTTTTAGCTGCCATCCTATGTAAATCTACCCTTATCTCTTCCAAGGGCCTAGATTGAATAGTTGGGCTCCTTTGCTTCTCTACCTATCTACTCATTTGCCAAGATTGAACCATTTGGGAAGACGTTTATTCTCTATTCTAAGACAAGTAAATTGAAATATGAACCTGGCCAAGATTAAGCTGTTTGACCATTCATGAACGATGATAAGAGTCAAGCAACTGTACATAGTGAAATTATTCAAAATATGGAACCTTTGCAGCATGGAAAGGATGAACGTATTTGACACTTCTCCAGTCAATCATGAAAAATGAAACCTATTGGTATAAGAACCTAACATAGCCTACTATTTTTCTTCAAACCAACATATACGCAACTGTATCTATAGCAACCAGCATATGTATGTGGATATGCTTCATGATAGTCACATATAACCACTTTTCTCTGAAACAAATAAGTTTCAACAGTGAGATGATGCATCAACTACTCCCAGCTTCTGTCTGAGATATTCAAATGTCTCTCTGGGCAGATGTTTGGTGAATATATCAACAACCTATTCTTTGGAGGGAACATACTCCAATTTGACCTTTTTTTCAAGCACTTGTTCACGTAGAAAATGATATTTGATGGGTATGTTCTTGGTCTTGGAATGCATGACTGGATTCTTTGAAATTCTGTTGCACTTGTATTATCACATAGGATGGAGATGGGTGGAGTACATGTGATTTGAATGTCTTGCACTGTTTGCATCATCCAAGAGAGTTGTGTGCAGCAAAATTCAGCAGCCACATATTCTGCTTAGCTGTAGATAATGCAATTGAACTTTTTTTCTTTCTGAATCAAGACACTAATCTGGAACCCATATAGAATGCACCACCACTAGTGCTTTTTCTGTCATGAATGCTTCCTACCCAATCTACATCTGTATATGCATGAAGTGTAAGATCTGTATCTCTAGGATACCATAGACCAAAATTTTGTGTTCCTTGAAGATATTTGAAAATCCTTTTGACTACCTAAAGATGTGATTCCTTTGGATTGGCTTGGAATCTTCCAACTATTCCCACTGCATGCATGCTGTCTGGTCGGGTATTCATTAGATAAAGTAGACTGCCAATCATGGATCTATAGGTTGGTTGATGTACTGCTGCTGATTCATCATTTGAGTTGAGACTACATCCTGTTACCATAGGGGTACATACTGGTTTAGAATCTTCCATGCCATATTTTTTCAAGATCTACTTGAGATACTTGGTTTGTGACAAAAAAATACCATATTTCTTTTGTTGAACTTGTAGACCAAGAATATATGTGAGCTCACCAAGCAAGGAAATCTCAAATTCTTGTTGCATTACCAAAGCAAAGTTTTGACTCATGGCTTCTTCATTGCTACCAAAAATGATATCATCAACATACACAACAAGTATTAGCAATTTATTATTGTCAATCATTGTATATAGATTGGTATCAGCTGATCCCTTTGAAAAACCTTGTTGATGGAGGTATTTGTCAAAACGATAATACCAGGGCCTTGGAGCTTGTTTTAGACCATAGAGAGCCTTTCTAAGTTTGCATACAAGTTTTGGACCATTTCCAAGGATGAATCCATCCGGTTGTTCAATTTATGCTTCTTCTTCTAAGTCCTGATTAAGAAAGGCAGATTTAACATCCATTTGGTATACTTTGAATTTCTGAAAACTAAAAAGAGCAAGGAACATTCTTATGGCTTCAAGTCTAGCAACAGGTGCAAAAGTTTCTTCAAAATCTATACCTTCTTATAGAGCATATCCTTTACAAACAAGTTTGGCCTTGCTTCTAATAGCTTCACCATTTTCATTCAACGTGTTTTTAATATCCATTTGGTTCCTATGATATTCTTATCATGAGGTCTAGGAACTAATTCCTAAGTACTATTCTTTTCAATTTGCTCAAGCTCTTCATTCATGGCCTTGACCCAACATTTAACTTTGTATGCATCATTTACATTTTGAGGTTCAATGGAGGAAAGCAATGCTAGATAGCTTGAAACTTCTATGTTCTTCTTTTCTGCACACCTGCATCTTTTTGTCCCAAAATCCGAGTCTATGAATGATTTTTCTTAACATACCTGGATGGAGCCTTTTCTTTTGTTGTTATCTGTTCTTCTGGTGCTTCATTGGTTTCTTCTTCAGAATTAGTCTGATTTGATGTGGAAGGATAATCCTCATCTTCTCCACAATCTTTGGTTTTTACCTGCTTTGGATTTTTGCATGCTTGATCAACCACAACATCAATACTTTTAATAATTTTTCCAAGTCTTTTATTATAACACTTAAATCCTTTACTTCGAGAAGAGTAACCAAGGAGAATGCCTTCATCTGCTCTGGGTTCAAACTTGCAAAGTTTTTCATCAGTCCTTTTGATGTAACATTTGTTTCCAAAAACTTTGAAGTATTTTATAGTAGGATTCTTACCATACCAAAGTTCATAAGGAGTTTGAGTGTTGTTCACTTGAACATTTGTTTTGTTGAGAATAGTGACGACAACGAATACAGATTCACCCCAGAAGGTTGCAGGAGTTCCAGACTCATCTACCATAGCACGATCCATTTGTTGAATAGTTCTATTCATCCTTTCTACCACTCCATTTTGCTGAGGAGTCCTTGCAGTGGAGAATTCCCTTTTTAGTCCATGTTCTTCACAAAAGTCAAAGAATTCATCTGAGGTAAATTCCCGTCCTCGATTAGATCTGAGGTATTTGATTTTACGATCTGATTCATTCTTAACCAAAGCTTTGAAGGCTTTGAACTTTTCAAATGCTTCATCTTTATGCTTTAGAAGTCTTATCCAACACATTATGGAAAAGCCATCAATGAACAATATAAAGTATTTTTCTCCACTTGGTGACTTTTTCCTTGATGGACCACATAAATCAGTATGAACAAGTTCAAGAGGCTTACTAGCTAATCCTTCCTTTTGAGGGAAATGTGACCTGGTTTACTTACAAAATTGACATGATTTGCATATTGTATTTTTTGGAACGCTGATATCAGGAAGATCATGAACAACCTGGAATTTGCATGCTTTCCTTATTTGAGAGAAGCTTAGATGCCCCAACCTTCTGTGCCATAGCCAATGTTCATCATTTTTTCTTAGATAGCACTGTTGTTGTCCTCCCTTGAGTATGTATAAGTTATTTGGTGTTCTTATACCTTTGATAACAGTTTCACCTATATCAAGCTCACGAACAACACATCCATTTGATCGAAATACTACTTAATTTCCTTGATCACACATTTGAGTGACACTCAGCAGGTTATGCTTTAGACCATCAACATACATAACATTTCCAGCTTTAACCTTTTCTTTTAAGAGAACAAAGCCTTTACCTTTTATGATAGTAGGTGTGTCATTTCCAAATGAGACCTTCTTTTCCTTTTCTAAGGCATTATATGATTGAAGTTTTTCTTTGTCACCTGTCATGTGTTTTGAGCATCCATTGTCGATATACCACTGATTTTCTTGTCCTTCTGCATAGAAGGCTATACCACATCTTTCTGGTTGCGACTCTTTCTTTTTCCATATTTTGGGACTTAATGAAGTTTGCTCCTTATGATATGTTTGCCAAAATTTACTCCTGCATTTAAATTCTTCATGATCGAAGTTGTTGTAGATAGAGCATTCTATTTCATTTTCAAGAAGAGAAAGTTATTGTAAGTCCGTTTCATGATCCCTGTCATATTCCTTTGATTTCGTGCTTATCTAGTCATGATGGTCTTGTAAGCAACACATTGAGCAACTTTGTGTCGAAATTTGTGACATGAAAAACATTGGCCATTAAAAAAGTTCCTGCGATTATCGAATCTATTGACCTAGTGATTGTAGTTTCTATTCATTCTTGAAGTAGATTGAGTATGATTTACCTAAGGTTTGTAGCTTCTCTTCATCCTTGAAGTAAATTGAGCTTGATTTACCTAGTGATCTTCTTTATGCCTTTGCTAACAATTGTCAAACTGTTCACTGCTCTTTGTTGCATCAACATAGATTTTAGTGGAGGTTGATGGCTTCTGTGATTGAGATGTTTCTTCAGTATATCCAAGACCTGTCTTTATTAGAGGAGAACACTGCACTTTGATAATTACATTTAATGTTTCTGATCCTTTAGCAAATCTAAGATTGAGAGCTTTTGTTTTCTCAATATCCTTTCTTTGGGATATTGAGAAAACAAAAGCAAGATTGAGAGCTTTTATTTTCTCAATATCCCAAAGAGTCTTATTTTTCTAGAAAATAATCCAGAAATATATTTAAACCTTAAAAGATAAGAGATCTCATCATGAGCCTGCTTACCATGATCATAGGGGAAAATAGGCTGACATTACCAACACTGCTAAACAAACCAGGGTAATGGCTTATGATTGCAAACAATTATAAGACAAGGGGTCTCATCACGAGCCAGCTTGTTCAGTCCGATTATAACCAGTGAATGGCATTGTCAACTATCTGACCACTAAACTAGGACAATGGCTTTTAAGAGAAATAAAATAAAAAATTCAAGGAAAATAAATGTATATAAATGGATTTATCTCTAGATCAATAATTTTTAAACAGATGGGATTCTGAATCATTATGATTAAAAGGTAACCCTGTCGAGACTATAGATGTTTGCTGGCAGCAGTGGCTCTACCTATGACAAAGGAGTATATTTTAAAAAGCTAAGCTGTAAAGTGACCCTTGCTTTATCTCTACAACTAATTAAGGACTGATGTAGAGTTTTGAAATATTTTAATGTGTGAGGGATTTTAAGAAAAATTACAATTAGATGATTCTTGCTTTTATTCAGACTAATGGACTTAGTCAAGCATTTCACGCATAATTTTCTCTTCTTTAAACTATTTTACTTTAATTTTAGGAAAACCTCATTCATAACAGAGATAACTGGTTCTTCTCCCGCGTGTCGCCATTGTTGTGGTAAAAACACAACCCCCCATTATTGATGTGTTCACTTCAAATAATGGGGACCCTTTCTGTAAAAATTTGGCTAAACACCTTTTTGGATTTTTATTTTAGTTGATTGCCCTACGCTTTTATTAATTTTTAGTTTTCTTTGGATTCTTGTTTTGATTGCTTTGTTAGAACATATTTTTTATAAGCTTCCCATTGACACTTGTTTCGCCTCATTTGGTCAACTAGTTTGAAAATGACACTCCTTTCAAATCTCATCATTTATCTAGCCTGGGTTAAAAATGCATAAAATGTACAATATCGCATTTTGTAAATAAATTTGTCCAATAACACATTCAGTTTAAATATTAACTCGTAGAGGGTTTTTACTAACATTTTTAGTTACGCAGCCAAATTATTAATTATCGGGATTTTAAGAAAGTCACTCTAATTTCCAAATCAAACTCTAATCCCAAAACCCAAACATTCAAGTGGCTGTAGATTATTTTTATTTTTAATTATTTTTCAAGTGGCTGTAGTTTAGAGAATTTCACAGCTTAATTAAAATTCATTTAAAAAATCAAAACCAAAATAAAAATAATATTAAATATTAATTAATAAATTTATTATTTAATTAAATTAACAATTTAAATATAAAAACTAAAAAAAATAATATATATCGCATCGGGAGTTTATGCGATATCGAAAGTTCACAACAAATTTAAAAAAAACCTCGTTAACCATGCCGATGCGAAGTGCCGATAAAACATAAGCAATGAGTCATTAACCAAAGTTTAACAAAAAACAAAAAAAAAATCAATTGGGATAACTTATCGCATCGGCAAGTCTCGACTACAAGCCATATGAACTCCCACTCAACGCCCCGATGCGATATATCGCATCGGGATTTCGCATCATTCACATAATGGCATTTCACATTATTTTTAATGTACCCCCGATCACCGATTACACAAAGGTATTTTTATATATCGCATCGGGCTTTAAAACATCACATTTCTTAAAAGACGCCGATATCTCTTTCTCCCCGAAATGCCGATAAGCGATAAAACAAAAAACCTGGGGATTAAAGCCAAAGTGTGTTTTTAAAGTTTTGTATTAAATTTAAAGGTTTTTAAAACCCACTCATACGTATGAGTGAAATGGAGTGAATAAGAGTGAGGTTAGTATATTAGTTATGGTAATATGTTAGTTTTAGTGTTTTATATAGGTAAGAAGTAGTGTAGTTTAACATATATTAATATTAGTATATTATATGTATTAAATTATATTAATTAATTAATAATATGTAATATATTATATTATTTAAATTAATATATATTATTTAATTAATAGT
>APFE030734951.1:28884-96084 GCA_000404065.3 Pinus taeda | reverse complement strand
CAATTGTTATGGTGAAAACACAACCCCCCCCCCATTATTGACTTGCTCAACTAAAATAATGGGGACCCTTTCTATTAAAATTTTGGCTAAGCACCTTTTTGGATTTTTATTCTTGATTGCCCTATGCTTTTGTTAATTTTTAGTTTTCTTTGGATTCTTGTTTTGATTGCTTTGTTAGAATCAATTTTCTACAAGCTTCCCATTGACACTTGTTTCGCCTCATTTGGTCAACTAGTTTGAAAATGGCACTCCTTTGAAGTCTCATCGTTTATCTAGCTTGGGTTAAAAATGTATAAAATGTATAATATTGCATTTTGTAAATAAATTAGTTCAATAAGGCATTCATTTTAAATATTAACCCGTAGCAAGTTTTTACTAACATTTTTCATTTTTTAGTCATGCAACCAAATTATTAATTATCGGAGTTTTAAGAAATTCACTCTAATTTCCAAATCAAATCCTAAACTCAAAAACCCAAACATTCAAGTGGCTGTAGTTTATTTTTATTATTTTTAATTATTTTTCAAGTGGCTGTAGTTTAGATAATTTCACAACTTAATTAAAATTCATTAAAATAAAATAAACCAAAATAAAAAATTAATCTTTAATATTAAATCTTAAATTAATTAAATTAATTATTATTTAAAAATATAATTAATTTAATTTAAATTAAAATAATATATGAAAAATTAAAAAATAAAATATCG
This sequence comes from Pinus taeda, assembly GCA_000404065.3. NCBI lineage: Eukaryota > Viridiplantae > Streptophyta > Pinopsida > Pinales > Pinaceae > Pinus > Pinus taeda. The sequence continues at coordinate 95,377 of APFE030734951.1, read as the reverse complement.
CATCGCACATTTCATATACACCATAACCCCCGATGCGATATCGCATCGGGGAAGTTCATTTGGCATATTTTAAAAAAAACCTCATTACTCATCCCGATAAGCGAAAATGCGAAGTGCTGTCGATAAGCGAAAATGTGAAGTGCGATGCGAAGTCCCGATAAGCCTTCTCGACGCTGATATTACATCGGGGAATTTCTCTTACCTCATTACCCATCCTCCTGATTGCCAATTAGCACAAGGGAATAAAAAGCAAAGTTTTATATGGTTGGGTCAAACGACTTGTTCCATGGACTCATACGTATTAGATATGGTTAGTTTTAATATTTTATATATATATTAGATATAGTAAAATAGTGTAGGTTAGTATATTCTTAACATTAGTTTATATAGTAGTATGTTGTATTAATTAAATAAATTAATAATATGTAATATATTATAATAATTAAATTAATTAATAATATTTAATATTTAATTAGTTTAATTAAAATTTAAATATCATTTAGATTAATATTGATTAGTTTTTTATTAGAATAGGTTTGTTTATAAGTCGCTAATTAGATATCAGTTAGTTAGATTAATAAATAGTTCATTAATAATTAGTTTAATTCATAAATTAACAATTAATTAGAATTCTAATTTAGGATTTAATTTTTAATGAGAATTTTGATTTTTTTTAGCCCAGCAACAGAATTTTCAGATTTACATCAGATTTGATCAATCAACTTTGGAGGCTCATAAATTGAGTTATACTTGGCCAAATGAGGCCCATGACGGCTCATTGGAAAGAGAAAATCAAGGAGAACATTTTGGAGGAGGTTTCACCAACAGATTCACTCATTTATTGGGTCAAAAATTAGGCAGAAGATCAGGCTCCGAATTTTGAAAACAAAATCAGTTTTCTGAGTTATTTTCTTCAATTTCATTTGTCTAAAACCTCTTCTAATTACAGATCCATTGGTCAATGATATACTTTGCCAATCAAACCATTCCAGGCATCAATATAAGCTTATATTTTATTTTCAATTATTTATTTAAATGGAATTTGATTGGGTTTGATTTAATTGCCAGCAATGATATTATGATTGCATTTTAATTTATTTTGATTCATTTTGCAGGAAAACAGTGGAAAAGATATGGAGAAAAGGATTTCAAGCAATGAGAAGGCTCCAGCAATTGAAGATCAGAATTAGGAGCAAGTAAAATTGGATTTAGCAGATTTCTCTTCAACAAACTCTTCTCTCAAGAATTCCTTCACAAATATTATAAATAACAGATTGCAGAATGTAAAAGAGGCTTCTCTCCTCTGCAATTTTAGACTTCTGAAAGCACTATTGTAATTGGAATTTAGAGTTGTAGGAGGGAGGAGTGAAAAATCTCATATTTGGGGATTATTGAGGATTTTCCTTTTGTATGTTGAATTATGTGTGAGGGGCAGAGTTTGCACTATTGTGGCTCTAGTTTTGAAGGCAGAAGTCCAAGCAATGTAAAGGGCTGTTGGAGACCAAGGACAGAGAAATGGATGCAATAAATTGATATTTCTAATACTACTATTTCAAATATCAGTTTTAATTTTATGGTGACAGGAATGTGTCATTTTATTCATGTTTGTGCACTATTGTCAATATGGGTAATTTGTCTCAATCTTGTTATTATGTATCTCTGTTTTTTATGGATTAATTTCTCATTTTTGACTAACTACTTACTCTGAAATCTGTCTTATGAAACCGATTTATTGAATGTTAATGTGTTGTGAACTATTTCCACATATCATTATTCAATTATTGGATTTATTGATTTGATAATCAATATCATTTTGTGAACTACTTCCTGAATGTTGTTGGCTTATTATTTCGGTTTTAAGGTCTCAGTAGAATGTGTTTTGGTAACCATAATATCAGTTAATTGAACTACTTCATTAACTTGATATTCATTATAAACACGACATATTTAAATCCCAATATTTTGATTATCTTGCTCTTAGTTGGGTTAGATCTATATCTACCTAATTAAGATAGGATTTAGATTAGTTTCTTTTGCTTGCGTCATAGAGTAAGCTTGCATTTAGAGTAAATTTTACATTCTTTTAAGTCCTCTTCTCAAAGAGGCAAAACTTTAGTTGTGGCTTGGCTGAACCCAAATCAGCTTAAGGGTCATTCTTTTGCCTGATCAGCAAGGAGAAGTGATCTGATATCCCAGACTATTGGTAGTTAAAGATACATTATAAACCAATAGCAATAGGGAGAAGGTAATTGGACCTAGTTTAACCAGTCGGAGCCACCACACCAAACGGAAAAGGAGCTGCTTTCAAGGTCCAGACCGGGTGGTTATCCCCCATTGTTTTTGCAGCGATTTTCGAGGCATCAACAAGACTTAAGATTCAGTTAATTCTTCAAATGTTGATCTTTAATTAGTACATTAGAACCATATAAACAATAACCAGGTGCAGTAAAAATAGAACAGACAGTCACACACAAGAACACAAGATATAAGGTGGAAACCCAATGTGGGTGAAAAACACCAACTACAATCGTCTCTATCTTCTTTTAAATTAGAAACTTCTTTTTACAATTTTTGTACTGATGCAGTCTTATACCAGTACACAGGCTTCTACCTGTAAAAGGCTACAACCTTCTCTACTTCTCCAACTTCTCCTGGAAGGGTGCTACAACCCCCTAGCTTTTGTACTAGCTATTGTGTTTACTAGTACATAGGTGCAGGCCTACAGAAGGCTACAACCTTCTCTTCTCTTCCAGGGACCATGTTTTATAAATTTTCAGACTAGATCCATCAATAACATCAATCAACCATCAATTATATCTGCATCAACCAATCTCCTTTGCACCAACCAAAACTGAATCAATCAATCACTTCTCATAATGTTGTAACCAGAATATAGTAACAATAACCAAAACCCAAGCCAGAACCTAGAACACTGTAATAGCAAAAAGAAGTAGCTAAAGCATATTTAATTAGGTATACACTACTTCAAAGTGTCGAACCTACATAGATATTCCATTATCTCAAGGCGAACCTGCATATACGCTGTTTTGATATGCAAAACCAGTGTGTATACGCACCTTTGCTAAAGTGAACCTGCGTACAGATCTATAAATGATGATTTAAATTTTACAAAAATTCCAGACATTGGTTATACCTAGATCATCATATTTATAGATTACAACATATTCCAGTTATTTAGATAAAAGATCAAAACCACACAATGATACTTCTCTTCAAGCCTTAAGATATTGACCCATCAATAGAACTTATCCTTCATCAAGCGTTTAGGTTCATCCTTGATTCAGATCTAGATGTGCACCACAACCCAGTAACCTGTATTCTAGATCTTTCTCTTCATTAGATATTCATTTCATGAGTGCATTTGCCTAATGATCTTCTCCTCCTTTTATAGTCTTAGGCCTTACTCAATACCATGGTCCAAAACCACTTATAGTCAATACCTTGGACCAAATACCTAGGGTCAACACTTCAGACAAGATACCTTGGACCAAATACCATGGACCAAAACTAAGTTTTCCAACATGCACACACCTTTCCTTCCATGAAAGTGCATGTGTATGTTATACGGGCCTTTTGGTCTACGGACCTGCATGTACACACGGCTTGGTCAATGGGGAACCTACGTATACCTCTCTTTCTTCATTCTGAGAGTCTAAATTGTGATCTGTCATCTGAGTGGATTGCCATCAAGGACAACACCTGTGTCATAGTTCCAAATATGTGTCATAATAACAACAGAGTCCTGGGTTCTGGTTTGGGTTCTGGTTACTATATTATGGTGACAGTATTTTGAATGATAATATTGATGGGTTGTCAAAGTGATTGATTGATTTGGTTGTGGTTGGTTCAAAAGGTGATTGGTTGATGCATATGTATTTGATGATTGAATTACAGTTATGATGTTGTTGATGGATCCAGTCTGAAAATTTATGAAACGTGGTCCCTGGAGGAAAAGAGAAGGTCGTAGCCCTCTATAAATCGGCGCGTACATACCAACAAACATATTGGCTAGTACAAGAGCTAGGGGGTTGTAGCTCCCTTCCAGTAGTAGCTGGAAAATGAGAGAAGGTTGTAGTCTTCTGCAGGTAGATGCCTGCATACTAGTATAAGTCTGCACCAGTACAAAATTGTAAACATATTTTTCTTATTATTAAAGAAGACAGAGACGACATCAGCATGTGGTTTTTACCCACATTAGGTTTCCACCTTGTATCTTGGTGTTCATGTGTGATGCTTATGTGTAATGATTTATTCTACTTTGACTACACTGTCTAATTAATATCTGACATACTGGTTAAAGTTCAATGCATGATAAATTGGGTAAATCAAAAGTTCTCTGCATATATGTTGGTTGCTTTAATAATAGTCGCCTGTACACGCTGGTTCACTTAGCTAAAGTAACATATACAAATCTGCCTATGGAAATGAAATATTATTGAGATACTAATACTGATTCACCCCCCCTCTCAATATTATTTCCGACAAATATAAAGCCTTTGATAAGCTTAAGGACTTCAAAGCTATGGTGGAGAATGATATTGACCATAAAATCACAAGAATAAGATATGATAATGGAGGTGAGTTTATTTCAAAAGTATTTGATGACTTTTGTAAGAAGGATGGAATCAAAAGGTAGTTCACTATAGCCAAGACTCCACAACGGAATGGTGTAGCAAAGAGAGACAATAATATGTGTAACAATTAGCCAGAGCCTTGATGGGAGAATGGAATGTTCAACAAAGTTTTTGGGTTGAATCCATTCATACAACAATAGTGATTCTCAAAAAATATCATTTCATACCAAATAGTGACAAGAATCCTTTTGAGCTTTGGTATGGCAGACCAATTAAAATCAAGCATTTCATATTTTTTGGATGCGAGTGATACATCAAGGGAACGATGAAAATCTTGGTAAGTTTGATGCAAGGGATGATGAAGATATTTTCTTGGATATTTTATAATATCAAGGGCTATATATGGTACAATAATAATATCAAGAGGATTTTTTATTGTAATGATGTAAAAGTGGATGAGTATATTAAATTTGAAAATAATCAACCAATAATTACTAGCTACGTTCATCTAGTTACCAATGGTGAGAAGGTTAATGAATGATTTTCAGATGAAGACAATGAAGAGCCCCTTAGTCCTCAAGCCAAATACCCTTCAAGTTATGTGAAAAAAAAACCACCCAACTGATCAAATTGTTGGTGATTTAATCATAATTTTAAAGACAAGAAGGTAGCTACTAAATCCATCTATACAAGCGCATATAGATTTTTTATCAAAGATTGGGCCAAAGGATGTTGCACAGGCTACCTTGGATGACTATTGGTTAAACAATATGCATGAAGAATTTGACTAAATTGAGAAAAAATAAAATGGGAGCTTGTTCGAAGACTGGAACACATGAATGTAATTGGAACTAAGTGGGTCTTTAGGAATAATTTAAAATAATGTGATGAAGTGGTCAGAAATAAAGATAGATTAGTTTACAAAGGATATGAACAAATCAAAGGTTTCTGCTTTGATGAAAATGTTTCTCCCATTGCTCGATTAGAAGTGATCATAATGTTTTTGGAATTTTCTTATTTCAAGAAATTCAAGATATATTATATGGATGTCAAATATTCTTTTCTAAATGGAGAATTGCAGGAAGAAGTTTAAATAGAGCAGCCATATGGTTTTCAACTGATTGTGTTTATAAGTTGAAGAAGGCACTATATGGCCTCAAGCAAGTACCAAGAGCTCGGTATTTCAAGTTAGATAGTTATTTATTCAAGTGTGGTTTCAAAAGAGGAACAATTGAAGTGATTAAAGCTAATGATGGATAATTAATACTGGTGGTTGTCTATGTTGATGATATTATATTTTCCAAGGATTTAGATTAACTAACATGCTAGCTTTCAACTGATATGAAGGTAAAATTTGAGATGTCTATGCCCTGAATGCTTTTATATTTCCTTGGTTTATAGGTTGCACATATGCCCAAATGGATATCTATCTCACAAATAAAATATCTTAAGGAAAAAGTGAAGAAGTTTGACATGGAGGATTGTTCTGTACTGAGCACACCAATGGTTACAAGTTTCAATCTTAGTAAGACTAATGAATCACCTGAAGTTGACTAAAATTTATAATGGTCAATTATTGGTAGCCTCTTAGATTTGACAACCTCAAGACGAAACATAATGCAGGAATTTGGTATGATTGGAATATTTCAAGAAGACCTTAGACAAACCCATATTCTAGCATCCAAAAGAATTCCTAGATATCTCATAGCCATGAAAGACTATTGACTTTGGTACACAAGAGGTAGCAATTTTTCACTAACTGTTTATACTGATGCTAATTAGGAAAGTGATGTAGATGATTGAAAGAGCACTAGTGGTGGTTCTTTATTTCTTGGAGAATGGCCAGTCTCATTGTTGAGAAAGATGTTGGCTTCAATCTCATTATCTATCGGTGAAGCATAACATATCGCAACAACTTCTTGTTACAATCAACTCTTATGGATGAAGCAGACTTTGCAATATGTAAAAATGTTCTATGATTAATTTATTCCTATTATTTATGGCAATACAAATGCAATTAGCATGTCAAAGAAACTTGTTTTTCACCAAAAGAGAAAGCATATTCTAATCAAGTATCATTTCTTGATAGAGAAAGCTGCAAATCACATTGACAAGTTGGAGTATGTATCTATAAAAAACATGTATCTAATATTTAACCACTACCTTTCCTAAGAGATTAGATTGAACATCTAAGGCAAAGGTTGGGAGTTGTTCCTCTTGCCTCCCTCCACTAAATATTCCTTAAAGAGGAAGAAAAGTAGCCATCAAACATTCAACATATCAAGATGAAGTTGTGAGGTCCATAGGATCCACATAGCAGGGGGAGATCAATGACAAGAGGATAATTTTGGTATCTTTAATAATGTTAAAGGGGGAGAAGTGTCAATGAGAACTTCAGTGAAATAGGAATATTTGTTGGTGATCAAATAAGAGAATCTTTCTATAGAAATGAGAAGTACACCATCGTAGTGCTACAACAAAAGAGGAGTGAATTGGAGGGGGAGAAACATCCAAAGGAGGAGAAGGAAAAATAAGAAACACGCTATAGTTTATTTATAGTGATGATTATGTTTGATCAAGGTGTTTATATCAATTCTAAAGGAGGACAATGATAGAAATGTCTTCTCATTGATGGAAGCTGTGATGAGGATGAAGTTAGAAGTAGAGAAAAATATAAGAAGAATGAAGATAAACTCAAGGTATGTAAGGGGAAAAGGTCGACACGGTGCAGGATTTTTGAAGCCATTTCTAGACCAAAAAATCTCTTTAAACATAGTCAAGAACCACTCAGATGCAAATATCCCTGGACATGCTTTCTAGTGGTATGTGGAAGATAAAAGATGATCCCCTTAATCATAAGTTATTTCTAGTATAATTCCTGTACCCCCAAAGTCAAAGTCGGAGAGTTAAATTGTTGGAAGATCCATTGGAGCAAGCTATGTCTCGTGGTTTTCCTAGACATGGAAGAGCATTTTTATTTGAGTGACTAAAGGAGGATTATATAGACATGGGGAAGACACAATTACGATGGAATGTGTTTTAATTGGCTAGCAATAGAGCCCCACATAAGACATCCTCTTGGTGGGAGTACCCTAGAAGGATTCAAAAGGTGCATGCATAAAGGAATTCCTGGGATGATGTAACTTTATGAAAATTCCATAGGTGTCTTATGGATTTGATTGGCAGATGCTCTGCAATGGTTGGTTATATGGAAAATTAATCCCAAAGGGACCTTCCAAGAAGAAATCCAAGTTGTACAATAGAGTAGTGGCTGGGTGGACACAAGCCGAGGATGATGTATGCCCGAGTAGTAGATTCGACAATAGTTGATTGGTAGAGTTTTAAAAACAGATGCCCCCACCTGATAACTAAGCCTAGGCGAGCTTGCTTGGAAAAAATTTATGCAGTGGAAGAGGTGAGAGGCTGTCAAGCTGAGCTAGCATGGAAAAGAAGAGTGGTGACAAAGACCAATTTTAATGTAGTTAGGTAGTCATGAAAATTGCAACAATACAAAGGGCTTGAACCCGATGGTTTTTATTAATTTTTTTAATTAATAAATTTAACAAAAAATGAAAATTCCCAAGAACCTTTCTCTCTCCTCTCTAGGAGAGGCATGGCAACATTTTAGTGTCCGATGATAATGTCAGCATGATGTCAGTGCGAAGGACATGTGGTAGGAAGTTTTGGAAGTTTTAGGTACCCTAGTAGGCAAAATATGGGTGACACATGTCACATCTCTAGAGTCACCACATGGCATCTATGAAATAAGAATCACACCATCTTGAAGACCTTATCTTGAATGGTTTATTCAATGCGCAAAGGAGGATGATTCAAGATGACAAAGCACTAAGCATGATCCAGGTGGATATCTAAAAAGTACCAGTGGCATGGTAAAAATGCTAAAAATGCAAAGTGGTAGAAACTCAATAAACTTAGCGTCAGATTGAAGTGATTGTCATCTTGAATCCAATGATATGAATGGAACTTGAATCCAAGTTCATATGAATAAGTTAGAGCAAGCCCAATTTAGGTTTGACCTGGATAGGTGGCAGGAGAGGATGACATGGCATAACTCTTTAGCGAATGTGGAAGTGCCAAGTGGTAGGGCACCATTGGCCCCACATTTCATTGATTGCAAAAGGAAGAGGGTTGCAGTTAAGGAATCAACCCCAACACTACTAAGTTGTGATTGCGATATCGCAAATGTAGATCGAAGGCGAATCAATTTTATAGAATTGGCCCCAAAAAAGTCACCATGCGATGCAATCACAGATCACAATTGAAAATTGAAGTTCTTATAGAATCGACCCCTGAAAGTTATTATTTAAGAATGCACACTGTCTAATATGCGATTGCGATATCATAATCGCATATTAGACAACATGCATTCTTAAATAATAAGACTCGACGGTTTTGCCAATTACGATTTTCCGATACTACTAGATACAATATGGTGTAGACCATGGTTTTGGAAACTCATCGGGTCCATTGGATTGCACATCACACAACACATCTTGTAGCGGCCATTATGGAGCAAGACCTTGGTTCCAACCGATTGTGATTTGCGATGGGGTTATCAACACCAATAAGTCATTGGTTTCAAGGTATACACCGATTCATGTGAAAATGGTGTGAAGGGCAATTTTTATATGTTTGACAGGTTTGTTACCAGTGGCCTGAGAATCTCTATTGGAAGCACCCACTTGCTAAACATGTCATCTGTTGGAAACTTCATGAGATCGAGGAAAAGGTCGATCAAGTATATATATATATATATATATATATATATATATATTATATATATATATATATATATAGATATAGATATGGGATGGTCCTCATAAGAAAAGGGGAGGACTAGCATAGGAATTCATAAAATCATTGTGTACAATAGTAACCCAACCTAGCAGCAAGGAAAAACCTCACCTTGAGCAGCAGGGAGGTTCCGAGAGGGTGCAAAAGCTTCATTTCTCCGAATTGGTTGTTCTGATAGGCGGTTCTGCACGATTTTTCACCAGTATTTCAGTGGTACTATCTGTTTCTGAAGCTTGGCTCTCCATTCTTCATCCATCTTCCATCTTGGAGATATAAGGATTGTAAATGAGTGTTTCTTTCACTTTATCTCTTTTTATGCCACTTAATGAATGAAGGCCTCCCCACTATTTTAGAAGGGCCCGAAGACATAGTCCAAATTGGATGAACACCATAATCAAATATTTGTGTCATGGTTTCATGCTTATCTTTCTATTTCCACATTGTTTTATGTGTTTTTAAGTTCCATGTTTAATAAGATCCGTTTCATGTAATTTTGATGCATCTATAAGTAAAATATCTTGGATCAAAGAACATGCGGCATTAATAATCACCCTAACCTATTCATTGATTACCTCATGTATGCAGCTGACAGACCCACCAGCACACATTAGCTTGGTTCCCTAAACCCATAAGGTTTAAAATGATTGTAAAAGAGGAACTGTTGGGCTGACAACATTATGGGACATGGTGGTTATACAGTTGGGCAACACAGGACCAATGAAATGAGCACAAGTAAGGTGCAGGGTGGCCACATGCAACATATCATCCAAGAACGAAAATCCTAGAGGGAAAACAAAGGCACACGAAGGAAAATTGGCAGGATAAAGGGTCTGGGAGATGGAAATATTGTCGATAAGTGACGTTCAATCATGTAATGGAGAGTGTGATCATACATGTTCTTTTATTGTTTATTTTTGTATTGTGATCGAGGGCCTTCGAGATAATTGAAATATAAAAAGCATTGTGTGAAATTATAAACAGCTTAGTGCGTTAAGTATGAGAGGGTCATTAATTATGAGTTAAGCCCTTGGGGCTATAACTTAAAGAGGGCCTAAAGTGGATTGGTCAATTGCATATAGTTTTGGTGTTGTACACCATACTTGCATGAAATGAGTCAACAACTTTGAAAATTGTCCTTTATGCCAAATACATTGCCAACTCTAAAAAAAAGGTGTGAATTAGTTGGCAGCTCTGATGGAAGCATTGATTCGCTTAGAGGCAGATTTAGTAGAAACACTAAATTTGGAGATTTGCTAAAATAGAAAAAACTAGTTGAATTTTGAAAAATTCTAGACTAGCAAAATTGAGCATTAAGCTCAAATTTTCAAGCAAAAATAGGTAAGGGGAGTTTAAAGAATTGGAGAGTAGATTTAGATGACTTTGTAGAAGCAAGAAAAAGGAAAAAAATAAAGTATTCATGCAAGAGAAAAAGTGGAAGATAAAAAAAAATAAAAATAAATAAAATAAATAATAAATAAATAAATATAATAATAATAATAATAATAAAATAAATAAATATAAAAAATAAAAATAAAAATAATAATAATAATAATATAATAATAATAATAATTCAATTCCAAAAATATAACTTCAAAATATTTATAAGCATAATCTAATGAGAAGGGGGTGTGCAACTGAAAAATTGTGTGAGAAAGTGTGATGTTGAAAATAATTAATGTTTTTGGTGTGTTTAGTGCTAAAATATTCTTGAAGGTGTTGGTAATGGTGTTTTTTATGAGTGTTTTAGAAACAAAGTAATTTATCTTGTAGTATGAATGGCTTCATGATTTGAGTTTGAGGTACTACAAGTTGTAGCTTGTAATTCAAGGTTTGTAGCTCCTTCCAGTGGTTGATGGTAAATGATTAGTGGTTGAAGCTCCTTTATTAAAATCTAATTAACTCAGGGGTTATATCTCCTTTCAGTAGTAGCTGATAGATTAGGAAGTAGTTTCTTCCCTCTCATTGTAGCTAGAGAACTTTATAACAAGAAGTAGTAGTTTGCCTTGTGAATTAATTTGAAGGAAATATTCAAAGAATTTATGTGTTCTCATTGTGATACATGTATTATATCTTGTCATGCATATATGAATTAATTGATAGAAAAGTTTATTGGTGTCCTAGTATCATTGCAAGTGAAAGAAAGTTTTTGAAATTCCTACAATACTAATTCATTCCTCCCCCCACCCCTTCAGTATTATCCTAGCTTCTAACAAGTATACATGTTTCACCATTCTAATAATATGAACTAAACCACACTAAGAAGATGAATTTTTTTGCGTTGACGAAGTGTAATGCACTAAGCTATTTTTAAAAATTATGTAGGTGTAACTATTTTCACTTTGTTGACTCACGGAGAAACAAGGATGTTTATCACTTGAAAACAAAAGGAAGGGGGACTCCAAATGTTAGTATATGCTTAAAATTTGGGGATACTATAGCTTCTATGAAACATACTTAATTATGTATGGACCATTTTGAAGGGTTTGGTTGGAAAACAAGATGCACTACAATGAAACTAGCTAGATATAATGAAAACAAGCCAAAGGATATTTGATCACACAAAGGGAGATAGAAACAAATGAATGGGGTGTCTTTTAACTCCAAAGAATGAAACCAAAGAATGAGAGAACAAAGCGTAGGTATTGCAATCAATGATTTCGTCTTAAAAGTTGATGCATGTAAACGACTATCAACCTAATGGCACAAGGACTTCAAAAACATGATCTTCAATATTAAATACTACACAATGTAAATAAAAATCTATGAGATAAGCTACCAAAAGATCAAGAAAAGGTCATACTTTGGTTTTTATTTAATCCTCAAGTAATACATGGGCATAAAGGACATAGCCACATGGAAATTAATATTTTTAGCATTATATTTTAAGAGGAGAGGGGGGTTCCCACTCGTTTTTCCCTCTATAGTTAATATATTTGTCATCATTTTTTCATTACATGGCTACCTAACATGGCTACATATTGTTGAGACCTATTAATTATTCACACTCTAATTGTGCTTCAGAGGGGTTATTGGAGTACATGCACAATTTCCTATGATTTAGGACTGTTGTTGATTATAAAATGTATATTTTCAGTAGGTGGTCTATTTTTAGAGGTTATACCATAAAATATGACAAAAAATTGTGGAATGGTAGTGAAATCGACCATATTTCACTTGCATGGCTAAATTTTCCTCCTAGACAAGTGCACACTTCTCCTTTAGTTTAGTTCTATTTTTGGAGTTCAATGTTCCAATCATGTATGCATGAGTTGGATGTCACTCCAGTTGTACATGCATGAGTTATCACTTGTGCATGGATGATTCTATTTATAGATACCTAATATATTTATGGCTAGCTAACTCCATTTTTGATAAAATTAATTGACACTAAGGGGTGGTTTATTTTTTGGTTTTACATGTGCATATACAAGGAACCACAACCTAGTGAATAATTCATTTTTCTTAGAGAGCTTTATATACATTTACTCAAGAAAACCAATATGATATAATTTTAGTTAGTCTCTTCGGTCTACAAATTTATCTCTCATTTAATTTACATAAAACTTTCAATTTCTTAGGTTTTTTCTTTTTGCAACTAGATTCTTAGTTGCATATGATCAAAAAGTATTACACTAGGAATCATTGGGGATATATTAGAGTCACTGAGTTTGATCAATCATATATGACTTGTATATTGGCTGATTTCACATGCACTCCATGTTCATCCATGATGTATCCCAATTACTAGGTTCTTTGTAAGCTAAATAAGCATTTATCTAGATTTGGATATACTTAAGTTGTTGCAACATGCCCAAGACCTATTGAATGTGTTGCAAATGTTCTTCCTAGGTATGTTGAAGATGAAGATGTTATATTATGTATGACCACAAAACATTTAAATTGTTTGTTCAATTAGAACCTGGTGGTATAGCATAAATTCAAATCAATCTTTATGAATAACTTAACACGATTAAGTTAATCGAGAAGACCATCAATCTGATGGATGAAGTATCAAGTTTTTACTATGATTTTTAGGGATCTATAATAAATAAAAAGTAACTATGTCCCGTCCTTCTTCTTCACCAATGCAAGTGGGACCCCATAGGGTGAGGAGCTCAGTCAAATATGGCCCCTTTAGATGAGCAAATGAAATTAGCATTTTATTTCTTCTTTATTCAAAGAGATTGTCTATATATTGGGTCATTAGGTAAAGGAGAACCATGTATCAAGTTGAATAAATATTTGGCCTGATAGTGTAGAGACACCATTATAGGTGTTGTGAAAATATGTTTCTATTCCTTTATAATCTTTTCCACCTTTTGCTACATGGATAGGACCTATGCTAAGGCCATGAAAATCACAATGGCCTTCTTTTCACCTTCTAACGTGGTCCAAATTGGATCATTATATTTGTTTTCATCCATATCAATTTTTTGAAAGTGGAAAATGTGGAGGAATCATCTCACGTGACCATTTTTAGTAGCAAGACTTAGCTTGGAAAATTGGGTTATAAAACCTTCCAAGATACTTCTTACGCATCAAATGGAATTTTTGTGGGGATGAAAGTTTTCCACTTTAGTGTAGCACCTACATTTTCTTATTCTACACATATATACTTTTCCAATGGTGTAAGAATCACCTCAATTGGAGTTTGTCTGCAAAAGTTATTCCACTCAGATGTTGACTTTCTTGTTTTGACCACCATAATTCTAGAGAATGATACGTTAGCCTCCATTACCCTTGGAAAAATGGATAGCTAGGTAATCACAATGAAAAATATTATAGCCATGATGTAACTCTATTTAAGAGTTGAAGGAGTCAAACATAAATACTATTAGGATATCAGTGTGTGTTATAACTAGTCCAACAGAAGGAAAAGGGGCCCCATTCTTTTGTAGAGAATTTTGTTCCATATGAAAACAAAGTAGCTAAGAGATATGGGGAGAGAGAACATAGAGAGGATTGTTTCATCATAGTAGCCCATGGGCCATAAGCCTTACCTCTTTATAGTCACAAACATTTTCTATTAAGAGAAAGAGAGAAGAGAAACCTCACCTTCTAGCTAGGCTTTCTCCTAAAAGGGTTTCCTATGTTATATATTGTGTCAATCGTGATTTGTGAGCTTTTATTTTGTTGTTCTCTATTTTATGAATAATTATAATCTACGTGCATGTGCAATAAATAGTCATAAAACTACAGTAATGGCCAATGAATTTGTCAATAATCATCATGATCTTTTATAGGAGAGGTTCTTGTGGATGAACTCACAAATTGCAGATATAGAACATAACGTAAATATCCTCATGGTTGACTTGACTAATAATATTCGGCTATTCAGAGAAGATAGGGGGTTCTAACATAGAGGCTTAATAAGAGGGGAGATTAGGAGATAAAGAAGAAATATAGAACAAGGTGATGAAATGACCTAAAAAAGATCAACCTAGTTTGAGTTTCATGAACCATTCATATAACCTATTCAAAATGGAATAAAATCTTAATATCAATTCATATCAAGATGATAATTGGCTCTATATCTAAATAATCAGTTGAAGCAATTATAAGCTTATTTTAGTTTTCATCATCAAGGAAGAATAGAATATTCCATTTGCATGACTAAAGTTAGAGGGCCATGCATTGACCTGGTGCAAAAGCCACATGAAGACTTTGAGGTTGGAGGGAGATCCTCCCATGAAAAATTTGGAGGATTTTAAAATTCTCATAAAGTTACAATTTTACCCTCTTGGGTACATACAGCACCATGGGATATGTTGGAACTACTAGGCTTGGAAGTAATGTTCTTCAAGCCCAGATTAGTGGATGATGCTAATGTAGGCGCAATACCTAGAGAACATAGGCTTGAAAAAATCGAAATAAAGTGGATCGAAGTAGAAGGAACACTTAGATGCTTCTAAGGAGGGGAAGAAGAAGTAGAAAAGGGGAAATATAAGAAGACAACAACTACAACACACCAATACAGAGACCCTAAAAATTGTTGCAACCACTATAACATTGATGGTTACATGGAGGAGGAGTACTAGTAGTTACATTCAAAACTTATCCTAAAGAACAAAAATAAAGATAATAAGAAGAAGAATCTCATAGCCATCGATCTAATCAACCAGCTTGAGAGAAACTAAAACATAGATGAGAATATTGTCTATATTTTAGTGTACAAGGAGGTAAATCTGAGTAGCCTTCAGGAGAAAGAAACCTCCAGGAGCAAGAAGGATTGTCTATACTAATGAATTCTAGTAAGAAGCATGTCTTACTATTTTGAAGATAAAATTAGTCTGTAAAAGAGATAGTATAAGAAAATGCATCAATATAGGGGTGTAATATATATATATATAATATATATATATATATATATATATATATATATATATATAATATATATATATATATATATATATATATATATATATATATATATATATATATATATATATCTATATCTATATCTATATCTATATCTATATATATATATATATATTATATATTGAAGATTTTGTATAGGAATATATGGATGTGTTCTAGAAGCCTAAAGGGCTAACCCCAAGACAGATGTGGAGAATGAGATCCAAATACTGTTGGACTACCCATTTCCAAACATTGGGTTGTACAAGTAGTCTGAAAAAATCAAGTGAGTTGAATAAATATTTGTAATAGATATTGGAAAAGGGTGTCATAATATTGAGTACATCATCATGTGTGTCATGCATCATCATTGTGCCAAAGAGGGATGAGACTTGGTAAATGTGTAGATTAAAGGGAATTGAATAAAATCACACTCAAGAATAGGCACCCGTTGGCTAGAATTGATGATTTGTTGGATCAATTACAACAAACGAAATACTTCACCAAGTTAGACTTAACTTCTATATATCACTAGGCTCAATCTAGAGAAGAATATACCTGGAATATTACCTTCAAAACTAGGTAAGGTTTGTATGAGTGGTTAGCCATGCCATTCGGCCTATGCAATGCTTCATCTACATTATGAGGTAAATAAATGATATATTATGACCTTTTATAGATTCATTCGTTATTTCCTATTTGAATGATATACTAATATAC
The DNA here is from genome assembly GCA_000404065.3 of Pinus taeda. Classification (NCBI taxonomy): domain Eukaryota; kingdom Viridiplantae; phylum Streptophyta; class Pinopsida; order Pinales; family Pinaceae; genus Pinus; species Pinus taeda. The sequence continues at coordinate 78,890 of APFE030734951.1, read as the reverse complement.
AATGCTACCTGGGAGGAGCCAATATCACATCTGATGCAGGTGTTGGACACATTAAAGAAGCACTAGTTTCTAGCAAGTTTGAAGAAGTGTGAGTTTGCACACTGAATCTTTGGTGTATATCAAGTATGTGATAGGTTGAGCAGAGCTAAAGATATATATTTCCAATATGGAGGCCATTTGTTTCACATAGTGTTTTCATTAAAGACAATAAGATGTCATTAATGTCAAAGGGGATGTGTGGATAGAAGTAGCTAGAAAATCCTTGATGATCACAAGAGTAGCAAGTCACTTCATGATGTAGTATGACAACTTAATCCTTCACAAAGTACCATTACATAAGGATATGGGTTCTTGAATTTATTTGAGATTTTATTGAAGCTAAGGTCTTCAAATACTCTTACAAATGGTATGGTTTTGAAGTACTGATCAATACCTTTCCAACTATATATTCGACTAAAAACACTCATCTCAAATGTGAAGTTATGGCCTGTTGAAAACTAGTATTAGTTTGGGGAAAAATAAAAAGGCCAAATTATAGGTCCAAACCCAAAGTACTAAACTTGTAAAGATCATCAAAATTTGAAATGGATCCAATACTGACTTAGCAAGTCAACAACCATGATCGTGGGAAGTAACACATTATTTAGCACTGTCAAACGACATGCACATTCAAGAGCAATGACTGGTGCTCCTAACATATCAATGACTAGATTAAAGAGTAGGATGAAGCTTAAAAATCACATTAAAGTATGACACATGGCCTTATCTTATTGGACGTAATATGGAAATTGATGCCATTAACAAAGTGACAAATGGCATCACCATGCCCTTTTATGTGGCAGTGTCCAATTGCATATTTGGAATTGCAAAGAGGTTAATTTTGGGTGACATGTGGCACCCTTTTCAGGCTACCATGAGGATGATTGACATCATGATGACATCATTGAAAGGTTGAATGAATGTTCTAAGGTCTAGGTCATATGGTTTTGTTATATGGTAAATCAACTTCATTGTTAAATACATTAAAGAAACCTAAATTCTGTATAAAAGTTGTTAAGCTCGTCCATGATCTGGAATTTATCTAGGATAAAGAATGAAAGGAATTACAGACTCATGTGCATGGATGTGCCTATGTTACTTATGTAACAAATATATAAGATTTCTAGACTACATAGATATTGAGGCAATTCAAAGAAAACACAATTGTCAAACATGTAAGCAAAACAAGTTTAATAAGGACTTCACCAAATGCTCCTGGGCTATGTCTCCTGGTCTAGCCTTTCAGTGGTGGCATCTCTATTATGTTTTCAAGCAGAGTTTTTACAATAGTGAGCTTGATTCGAGTCTCACTAACAATAATGAAGTCAGTAGGAATGGAGTGCATAGACTCTCCTTACTGAAACTTGACCTTTGAGGGTCATAGTAGTATGACAGGCCTACACTGAGGAGTTTGCTTGAACCTCTCAAGATTTCGATGGAGTACACAGACTCTCTAACTTCCTCTGGCTCTGTCTAGCTCGATGCAGCCTTCAGGTTAGCTCGACCTCTACTCTCTATTCTCTGTTATTAGCTTTCTACGTCTTTATGTGTTGCCCCCCTTTGCTTCTGTCAATTCATGGCTTTTAAGCTGGCCTGTTCTTTTGACTACTCATTTCCACTTCCCAGCCTTTTGGTTTCCTTTCCTTTGCACATTCAAATTCCTCCACTTTGCATCATCATCACTGGGTAATGCCTCACAAGGAAGTGGCCACCTGTTTGCTAACGAACTGGGTGCCAGATTCCCTGAATCATACTCGAATGGCTGTTAGATTTGCTTGCTTCAAGATCACCTACGAACACGAATTGTTTTCCAACTCATCATCCACATCAGACTTCAAATCCCCTATCATCTTGCCTTTTGACTTGTCAAATCCGGTCAGTCATTGGGACATATCTCCACCATTGATCTAAACCCCTAGATCCTACGGTCGTCCTTCATATCGGGCGGACAAGTCGCACGCTGTTTACCCGTCTGATGTGAGTGGTTTTCTCTCTCTTCTATCGGACGCGTGTTGCTCGATGTGTGGAATCGGGCAAGACTCAGTCAAAATTTCTTACCGCCTCGAAGCCTTCCAATATTCTACTGGTTTTGGGGAATCCTGCACTACAAAACTGAAACAGTTACTTTTCCAAATTTTATAGCATTTTCGGGTTTGGGCACTTCTGGGCTTTCCTTCACTGAGGATGATGCCATGCAATATGCGATTTGTGCTAATTGTGTATCAAAATCCACCTCTATTTTCTGAATTAGCCTCCGGTTTTGCTAGTTTTGTGCCATTGTGCTTTATCATGGGCCAATGGTTTGCATGCTCGACCGAGGGTCCTCATTGCTCTGCTCTAGCCACAACTGCAATTGTTATGAGGATTCCTTCTGATAGCTTCGATATTTTCTAGGACTTGAATCTTTTAACATAGTTTCAAATAGGCATGAAAACTTAGAGAGTTTTTAGGATCCAATTCGGATCACAACCTTCCCAGTGAAAGAGCTTTTGGACCACCAAAAGTTGGTTTTCTTTCAAGCATCAATTAAGTGAGGGTATTTTTTCCTCACTTGCTCAATTTCTATCCTTTTTCACTTCTTGGATTTCAGTCTGATCCTGAGGTACTCAACATCACCTCTATGTGTAGTTCTTACCTTCCTGTCCTCAACTATATCTTCCTGTAACTCATTAAGATATTTAGGTAACAGATCATCAATAGAAGGCAATTGTCTCTGCTCTTCGAGATCTTCAATTAATGAAGGTTCAAATAGTCTCAAGCTGTCTGCATTAACAACTGAGTAGATGTGCGTGTAAGATGGTAGATCAAGGTGAAAAGCATTCTCACCAATTTTCTCAAGTATCTTGAAAGGTCCATACCCTATTGGCTTCAACTTCTTTCCTTCACCTTGCATTCTTTCTTTGCTGATATATAGCTAGACTTGATCACCAACTTGGAAACTATTCTCCATCCGATGCTTGTCATGCCTTGTCTTCTACTTGGCTTGGCTCTTTTCCAGTTGTTCCTGTACTGCCTGGTGAATCTCTTGGATTTTTTCAATGAACTTGGTTGCCTTGTCCACATCACTGTGTCCATCAATTGCTATGACTTTACCAAAGACAAAATCCAAGGGAGACCTTGGTGTGAAACCAAAATAGGTCTTAAAAGGAGATATCTGTGTATAAGAATGTTTAGCTCAGTTGTAAGCATGTTGCACATAGCATAAATGTTCATCCCAGAGTTTGGGATGCTTGCCGCAATAACCTCTGAGAAATTGGATCACTGTCCTGTTGACCTCTTCTATTTGGCCATGTATTTGCGGATGAAAAGTTGTGCTTTTCTTTAGCTTGGTGTCCATCAATTCCCACAAACTTGACCAAAATTTCCCAACAAATTTGGTATCTTGATTAGATATTATGGAAGTGGGTAATCCAAAATGAACCCATAGATGCTAAAAGAACAACTTTGTAGTTTGTTCAGCTGTAATCTGTTTGTTACATGTTATTAAAATACACATTTTGTTGAACCTATCCACAACATCATATAAATAGTCATGACCTTTCCTATATTTAGGCAGTCCTCTAACAAATTCCATGGAAATGCTTTCCCAAGGATGAGAAGGAACTGGTAGTGGAGTGTACAAGCCTAGCTTTCTATTGTTTGTCTTTCTTTTAGCACACATGGTACACCCTCTTACATATCTAGAAACTGTCTCATTCATTGTCATCCAATAACAAAATCTTTGCAGCTGTGCAACCAATTTACTTACACCAAAGTGACTTGATATTAGAGAAGTGTGTTCTTCTCAAATTGTCTTTACTCTTTCAGTTTTTGGAATGAATAGTTTCCCACAATGATACAAGAGTTGGTCCTTAATATGATAATCCAATTCTTCTACTCATTTGCCTTGACTTAAAGTTGCATATACATCTTTAGAATATATATCTTGAGCATATTGTTCAATGTAGCTCTCATGCAATACTAAATTATGCTTTAGTATAGTAGATGCATTTATAATTGGTCTAGATAACATATCTGCAACTTTATTGTGTATTCCCTTTTTATATCTGATGACTAAATGAAACTGTTGTATAAAACCCATCCATCTATAGTGTCTTGATTGCTGCAACTTAGTTTGGAAGTGTAGATATTGAAGTGGTTGATGATCATTATGTATAACTGTCTGTTTGCCGATTAAGTAATGTTTCCACTTTTTCACACTCTGTACTAATGCATGCAATTCTTTATCATATGTGGGATAGTCAACTACTGCAGAATTAAATGTCTTAGAATGATAACATATGGGTTTACCATGATGCATCAACACTGCTCCCATGGAATAGTCACTGGAATCTGTTTCAATCTCAAATGGTCTTTGAAGATCAGGCAGTGCTAGTACTGGTGTTGTACTAATCTTTTCTTTCAAGGTGTCAAAGGATTTCTGCTATTTGCCTCCCCACTAAAACACCTTGTTCGATCCTATTAAAGCATGTAAGGGAGCTGCAATTAAGGAAAAGTTAGAAATCAGCTTTCTCCAATATTGTGCTACTCCTAGGAAGCTTCTAACTTCTGTACCAGAATTGGGTTTAGGCCAATTTACAATGACTGCAACCTTAGAGGGATTTATCTTCAATTCACCACCCCCCACTATATGTTCCAAATAATTCAAATATGTTTTTCCAAATTCACATTTTGAGAGTTTAACATAAAGTTTTCTCTTTTCAAAACATCTAGTGTCTGCTTAACATGCTTTAGATGTTATTCCCACGTTTTTCTAAATATAAGAATGTCATCTAGATATACAATAACAAAATCATCAAGAAATGGTTTTAGTACATCATTCATTACTCTCATAAAAGTAGCAGGAGCATTAGTTAAGCCAAAAGGCATAACCAGCCACTCATATAATCCTTGCTTTGTTTTGAAAGCAGTCTTCCATGCATCTTGCTTTGCAACATTGACCTGATGATAGCCACTATGCAAGCCTAACTTGGAAAAATAAATAGTTTCTTTTAACTGATCTAATAGATCATCTATGCAAGGAAGGGGATAACGATTTTTAATCGTTATCTTATTCAGTGCTCGGTAATCAATGCACATTCTCCACAAGCCATCTTTCTTTTTCACCAAAACAATTGGAGACACACATGGTGATGTGCTAGGTTTGATCAACCCCTTATTGAGCAACTCCTATACTTGCTTCTTGATTTCTTCATTCTCTAAAGCAGACAACCTATACATTCTGATGTTAGGAAATGGAGCATCTTGCTGCAAATTAATATCATGCACTATTTCCCTTTTGGGTGGTAGAAGTTTAGGTTCTTGAAATAATACATCATATTCTGAAACAACATTTTCTAAATCATATTGTTGTTTAGCATCATAGCCCTCAAATACATTAGTTTTATCAGCTTTCTTCTCCTTTACAACCATTAGTAAAAATTGTTTACATGAATTTACAATTCATTTCATATGCCCTGAGTTTATGAGAGTATAATTAGTCTTGAGCTTATGATCTCTTACAATATATTCGATTCCATCTTTAACGAGTAGATACTTGTGTTCAGCTCTATAGAAAATAGCTTTTCTATCATACAAATAAGGACTTCCCTAAACAATTCCACATATATCAAAAGGAACTATATCTAACTCAACCTCATCTACAAATGTTGACCCAAAAGAAAAACTTAAGTTTACATTGTCTAGTCACTTGTAGATTTTCTTTATCACATAGCCAACCTAATGGACGTGGTTTCTTGTGAGGTGTGGTTAGTAATCCCAACTTCTTTAAAATTGCTTTAGAAATTAAATTTACTTGTGAGCCACTATCAAACAAAATATCAATCTTTTGATGATTGGAAATAAATCGAATATGAAAAAGCGCATGTCTTTTTCTCTGATTTTCTTCATTATAAGTAGATTGTGTAGAATTACTAGTAGATGCTTCAGAATTTTTACCTTTTATACCTGTGGCTGCGGTTGTTGCTTCATCTCCTAAGTCTGACCCCAAATCCTTTTGAATAGCTGCATCAATCTTCTTCTTCTTGCCCTCAAACTTCTTAGGTTTCTACTTCAGATGCAGAATCTAGCAGTGCTCATCATCAGGCCTATCCTTCTTACAGTGAGTGCATGAGGACTTTCTCTTCTGTACAGTGTTTGTCTTCCTCTCTTTCCGTTTCTATTTTCTTTTCTTCTTATTTTTTCTTGTAGTGGGTTGGGATGATCCCCCAACTTTTGGGTTCCCATTCTTACCTCTAGCTTCTAGATGTGTAGCCTGAATGGATACCTCATCTATGCTAGTGGGATTAAACATGAGGATAGTGTGCCTCATGTAGCTGTGTAGACCACCTATATACTTCAACAGAGTCTCAAGGGAGTCTAAAGAAATCCCTAAAATCAAAGCTCTTTTCCTAAATTCTTGAGTGTAACCTTGTACACTTTGCCCTTTTAGTTGTTGAAGAGTTTTCCAGCTCATCATGGCATGCTGCATGTAGGTTAGTGGATATAATTTCTTTTTAATTGCATAAATAAATTCACTCCAGACGGAAATAATCTTATAATGTTTCTTCATGTCAGCTTGTGTCTTGCCTTCCCACCATACAAAGGCAGTGCCTCCAAGGCGTAGGCTAGCTAGCTAAATCTTATTCTTGTCTCAGTCAATGCTCTGCACTCTGCAATAAACATCAATCTGTCTGATCCAATTATCTAACTTCTCTGCATTCAACTCTCCATCATATTTAGTAAATCAAATTTAACATCTAATTTAATCAAAGATGCACTCTTCTTATTTTCAGGGCTATTAGGAGGTGTGAGAAATTTTTCTTCTTTCCCTTTGCCTTTAGAGTGTTCATGGAGGAGATATTATTCTACTCCTTTGTCTTGTTTGGAGCTTGATGAATCCTCATCCCTATGTTTCTTAAAGTCCCTATACATTTCCTCCACCATGGATTTCAAGGTCATAAAACTATCCATGAACTAGAGGTCTGATTCCAATGGATTTTCTTCTGACATTTTCCTCTTAGAATGGACTCTTCCAATTTCTGGGTTAGTTTTAGCCAATTCTCCTTCTCCTAATTTAAGCTTTGATCTAGTTAGCATTCAACAAAAAAATCTAGCACAAGCTTGTTTAACCTTAGTAACCTTATGCTCTAATACCACATGATCTGGAATTTATCCAAGATAAAGAATGAAAGGTATTACAGACTCATGTGCATGGATGTGCCTATGTTACTTATGCAATGGATCGATAAGATTGCTAGACTACATAGGCACTGAGGCAATTTAGAGAAAAAATAACAGTCAAACATGTAAACAAAACATGTTTAATAAGGAGTTCACCCAATGCTCCTGGGCTACGTCTCCTAGTCCAGCCTTTCAGTGGTGGCCTCTCTATTATGTTTCCAAGTAGAGTTTTTACAACAGTGAACTTGATTTGAGTGTCACTAATAGAATTAAGTCAGTAGGAATGGAGTGCACAAACTCTCCTTACTGAAACTTGACCTCTGAGGGTCATGGTAGTATGACATGCCTACGCCGAGGAGTTTGTTTGGACCTCTCAAGCTTTCAATGGAGTACACAGACTCTCTGACTCTCTCTGGCTCTATCTAGCTCAATGCCACCTTCAAGTCAGTTCAGTCTCTATTCTCTGTTCTCTTCTGTTAGCTTTCTACATCTTTATGTGTTTCCCCCCCTGCCTCTATTAGTTCATGAATATTAAGTTGGCCTATTCTTCTGACTATTCATTTCTGCTTCCTGGCCTTCTGGTTTCCTTTCCTCTATCTGTTCAAATTCCTCTTCTCTGTGTCATCATCACTAGGAATGCTGCGTAGGGAGGTGGCCACTTGTTTTCTAATGAACTGGGTGTCAGATTCCCTGAATTATCCTCGAATGGTTGTTAAATCTGTTTGTTTCAAGATCGCCTGTGAACATGAATTGTTTTCCAACTCATAATCCACGTCGGACTTCAAATCCCCTACCATCTTGCTTTTTGACCTATCAAATATGGTCAATCATCGGGACACATCTCCACCATCAGCCTAGACCCCCCAAATCCTACAGTTGTCCTTCATATCGGGCAGACAAGTCGCATGACGTTTACCCGTCTGATGCGGGCAATTTTCTCTCTCTTCTACTGGATGCGTGTCACTCGATGTGTGGCATCGGGTGGGACACAGTGAAAACTACTTACTTCCTCTAAGCCTTCTGATATTCTACCGGTTTTGGGGAATCCCGCGCTACGGAATTGAAATAGTTACTTTTTTGACTTTTATAGCATTTTTAGGTCCGGACGCTTTGGGGCTTTCCTTCACTGAGGGGGACGTCTTACGATAGTGCTAATCACGCATTAGAATCCACCTCTATTTTCTGAATTAGCTCCAGTTTTTCTAGTTCTATTCCATTGCACTTTACCATGGGCCAGTGGTCTACACGCTCGACTGAGGGTCCTTGTTGCTCCACTCTAGCCACAACTGCAATTGTTATGAGGATTCCTTTTGATAGCTTCAATCTTTCCTAGGACTTGAATCTTTTAGCATAATTTGAAACAGTCATGAAAACTTACAAAGTTTTTAGGATCCAATTTGGATCACTCCATGTCCAATATCTATAGATATGGAATCATGATTCATGATTATACGTGCTCAGAATTCAATCAATGTATTATCATCTAAGATCTAGGTGAACATTTTATGGTCAAAATTAAAGTAGAGCTACTATGGTTCAATTGTTCTAGTTTGGTTTGTGTGTGGGATGAGGACAAGGCCATTATTTTTGTTTTATTTTGTTGCAGAGGTTGTTGCCATAAGATGAGGATGATGCCATTATTTTGTTATTTATGTGATATAGGATGTTCCCACTTAGATGAGGTCGAGGACATTGTTTTGATTTCTTGCGTGACAAAGGTCACTGCCACTGAGACCTAGCCAAGGCCATTGTTTTGTTGTCACTGAGGACAAGAGGAGGCCACTATTCTATTTTATCTCCATTGAGGGAAATACATTTGTTTTTCAACCAAGTTCATTTCCACCAAGGATGAGGCCATTTTTTTTATGACTAATTTCATTGAGGGCAGAACCATTATTATATGAACGATTTCATTGAAGTTGAGACTGTATTTTGTGACCAAGGTCACTACCTCCAAGGGGGAGGCCATTGTTTTGATCTGTGACTGAGTTCATTCATAATAAGTTTTATGTCATGCACTAATTCCACCATGGATGAGAGAAACTTAATTGTTGTCAGGGCCCTAAGAATTGAAAACACTAGGTACAACATAACCATGTGGACCCATGGTGGTTTGAAGGGTTAAGAAGCATCGTTGAACATGGTTAATTCATATTAACTATATAAGAGTGGAACAATGTACCAAGGAAAACTGATAGTTTCACTGGTAAGTCACTGGGATTATATGTGGGTGGTTGAGTATTTATCCTAAGGTGCAAATATATTGGTTAATTTTCGATATGTTTAGCACCATTTATAAATTATGTTGAACTACAACAAAATCTAGTTGACATTTTGTAGATCAAATGCCATCTTCTTATAAAATTATAGCATGCAATTGGAAAGTGTGTTTATGTCAAAAATGTAATCTTTAGTGTGGTTTATATTGGTATTTTTGGTTTTTTTAAGTCATATTGTTAATACAAATCAAAATCTAGAAGAAGATGAGCAATCAACACTTAGAGATAGATGTATCCATCGATGTGTGGAAATGTTTTTGTCTCATGTTTGATGATGAATACCTCATATTTGTGATTGGTTAAGTTTGTTGTATTTCTTTTGGATGCAAGAGGTTAACAATTGGAAAGGAAGAGTTTGAGTGATCATATTGCAGTTTTGCCTAGAGTTGAGTTTAGGGACAACAATATGAAAGCCAGTAGTAGATATTAACATCAATTTTGTGACAGTGATTACAGTTGAGATATTGGTTGCAGGTTATGTGGCATAGAATGTTGAAGTAACAAATATTGCGACAATGACTATTTACATTCATTAGACCATTACCCATGATATAATATGAATGTGGATCCAATTTGAAAATGTGATGAAATAGAGGTCCACAAGAAAGTAAAGGAAGGAGGTTGAAGCCTTAATTAGGTTTCGTCCTACTCATTACTTAGGTTGGAGCCTTAATTAGGTTGGATCCTACTATGAGCAGCTACTTTCATCTTTGAGGTTGTAGCCTACTGTAAGTGGTAGACTACATATTTTGAGGGTAATTGACTTACGTAGGTTGGGGCCTATAAATTGGCGTAAATAATTGAATATTAAGAAGAAGAAGAAGTTGGTAGCTTTCTCCCATTTTTGTTTCCACCTAAAACTTTTGTGTATCCTTGTGATATGATGATTTTCATACTATATCTATTTATGTTTCTTACTTGATGATGCATGATGATAAGTGATGAGATAATGCTATGATAAGTGTATATTGAATGATTAGTTCATTCAAATTGAATAATTTTTTAATGTACTCCACACATATTCACTCTCCCCCTCTAAGTGTGAGCTTTGCACCAACACGTGTTATCATAGTAGGTACCTTAATGAACAAGTAAGTATTCAAAGTTTGAAGATCAAGAAGAAATGGCCACTACTAGAGAAGTGGGGAAGCACCCTAATTTTGATGGAACCAATCATGCATTCTAGAATATAAGGATAGAGACATATCACATCTCCCTACGAGTAGACATTTGGAAAATTATGAACACGAAATCTAAAGTTCCCAATGTTGTTCCACCAAATGTAGCAGAGAAGGAATTTTACACAGATAATACACAAGCGAAGCATGCTTTCCTAAGTGACTTAATAGAGGCTATCCTTAGTGATTTAACAGATTCAGAATTCATCAATGTGATGCAGTGCAAGTCAGCTCATGAGCTATGGGATAAGCTTCAAAATTATTATGAAGGTTATAGTGAAGTCAAACAAGTCAAATTGCAAGCTCTTAGGGGACAATTTCAAAGATTGAATATGGACGATGAAGATGATATTGCTTCATATTTTCTATGCATATACAACATAGTTAAATCCATTTTAGACTTTGGTGAATTTATCTTTGATATATATGTCGTTCAAGAGGTTTTGAGATCACTCCCATAAGGATTCAATGCTAAACTTTCAGCCCTTGAGGAAGTAATAGAGGTTAACACAATGACAATATATCAACTCCATGGAACTCTTTTCTCATATCAGTTGAGGTCAAAGAAGAGAATTCATGGGTTAAGGAAGAAGATTTCAAGGCAACAAAAGAAGAGAAAAAGAAGAAGGATCAAGAAGATTCATATTCTAATGCAGAAGAAACCAAGTTTGTTTGAAATCTCAAGAGAGGAACTGGAAAATTCAAAGGTAAGCTTCCTTTAAAATATTTTGGATGTGGAAGAATTGGTCATTATGCATCTAAATTTCCTTATGCCAATATTAATGAAAGCGATTATGAATAAAATTACAAACCCAAGTATTAAAAGAAGAAGAAATAAAGAAAGAAAAAAAAATTATTCAAAGGAGAAAAGTGACAGTGAAAGCAATGAAAGTGTGATTGATGAACCAAGGAATGAAATATTGTTCATAGTTGAGGTTGAAGAACCCAAAGTAGAAGGGGATATTAGAGGTTCTTTGAAGGAAATTAGAACTCTCAGGAAAAGAGAATCAATTGATCTAACACAAGAGTCAAAATGAAGACACTATTGTTGCTCTCAAAGTTGAACTAGAAGAAGTGAAGAGGGAAAAATATTTTTTTTTGGAACAATTAAATGAAAAGGAATATTGGAATAGGAAGTTGTTCTCTTAAGTGAATAATTGGATCAACTCATTTCAAAGTTAAATAAAAGGCTTAGAATCTCTAGATCATATTCTCAACATAAAAAGGTCTCCACTTATCAAGACGCATCTTGGCTTTTAAGAAAGTGAAGCATCTAAGAGAAATGACTCCTCATCAAATGAAATACCTCTAAATAATATCGATTAAAATTTTATAGCATCAATAAGAAACTCACATGAAGATCCAAATCAAGCAATACGTAGAGTCAAGTAGGTTCATTTTAGTGATTGCAATTAAGGAAACGAGCATAATACAAGGAGTTAGATTGAAGAAGGATCCATAAATGATGTAGGAAAGAAAATGAAACTAGTTCATCACAAAGAATCCATAAGAAATAAAAGAAATAATGGCACAAGTATTGAGAATCACGAAAATGTTATGCCTCATGCCCAAGTTGGAGAACAAGGAACCAGGACTCTTCCAAGGGACGTCCTTAGAAGATCAATATCACCTTCTTTTCTCAGGAATCAAAGAAAGTTATTTGGTTATTTTTATTCATGTACTAAGTTTGGACATATATAATAGGGTTGTTGGATCATTACCATGGCCAAGTATAGATGATACAATCATATACCAATATGGAGACATGTGGACCAAATAAAGAGATGGAGTTACCTTATTAGTAAATATTGAAGACCAATGTTGAGTGTCACATAAGTCACAATCAAAGTCACATTTATTGAGATTAAAAGCTTAACTTTGGATGGTTCAACATAGAAATATTTTGTATCAATGTTGGTAGATGGAGAAGATTCAATGAGGATATTGATTATGTGTGATCCCTTAGATATAATATTTTGTAGAAAGCTTCTTCAAGAATCATAAATTGTCCTATCAAAACTCAAAGAATCAATTATAAAGGATGTATGTGAACTACAATGATATCTTCGATGTAAAAATAATGCATGATCTCAGGGGGAGTACAATAATAGTGGTAGAATTATCTTAGGGGGAGAACAGGAATAATCACAATTAGGAAACAAAAACATAGTTTGAGGGGGAATCCTTAGCATAAGCATGATCTGAGAAGGAGACTCTTAGTAAGACAAGAGCATGGTTTATGACAGGTCCACAGGATCCTCCAGGAACATATACTCATACAAGTTCATCTACATGACAACTTTCTACAAATATATGTGACCCTCTTTCCATTGATATCAAAGACAGAGAGATTGTAGACATTGATGTCACTAGGATAAGTTGCAGACATTGCACGTATACCAGTAGTAGGGAGAAATTGAAGCACATTACATGGAGCCCTTGATTTATTTTAACATCCAATGACCATCAATGTCTATGGGCGTTGCCATTAATGATAAAAGGGTATATTGTTGCATATGGTGTCGTCATTGATGAAAAACAAATTTCATTGATGTGGAAGGGGATGTGTGGATAGTAGCAATAGGACCATCATTGATGATTGCAAGTGAAGCATGTCACTTTGTGAATCGGTGTGATAGTTTGATCATTCACAAATTATCACTATATAAGGCTATGGGTACTTGAAGTTATTCGAGATTCTAATGAAGATAATATTTTCAAATTTTCCTAAAAATTGTATGGTTGTGTAGTACTCATCAATATGTTCCGATGGTATATTATACTAAGAAAGTATCGTCTCAGATGAGAAGTTATACCTTGTTGAAAACCAGTATTAGTTTTGGGAAAAATCAAAAGGAAAACTTATAGGGCCAAACCCAAAATATTGTCATTGTTAATGATTATATGAAATTGTAGTGGATCCACCATTGACTCAATAGGTAAATGACCATAATCATGGGACGTAACAAATTGTTTAACACCACTAAATGACATTCATGTTTACGAAAAATCATCAATGCTCCCAATAGATCAATGATTGGAATAAAGAGGAGTAGCATGAAGTTTAGCTGCCAAATCAAAAGATGACACATGGCACTATATTATTGAAGATAACATGGCACTATTGATAGTGTTTGAAATACACCAACCAAAGGGATATCCCCAATGTGGAGTCCCAATTAGAGCTCACATTGTTTGGTGTAGGAGCCCCACCTGGAATTTTGGTCCAGTTGCGATATATCTCAAAGATATGCCTTGGCTCTAATTGTCAACATAAGAGGGGGATGGAATGATGTCTTTGAAAAGCATGGGATGTGTGCTTCGTGAGTGTGTAGTTGTGACTGTGTCAAGGTTATTCTATTGGAAAAAGGGGGGAAAAAGCGAGCCTGCAAGTGAGAGGTAAAAGTACCACCTAGGAAGAGACATAGATGAACCAGAAAGATCCATCTAACATCCAATGGAATAGTCCATAGTGGGTGCGACAGTCGTTACAACCAACAAATAAGGAAATATTTGTCTAGTATCCCATGGAATAGTCAACAAGGATGGGACAACAATAAAAACCATTACAACACCTTCCCAATAAGATGGTCACTTCAATAACCAAAGTAGTTAAACTATATTAGTACATGTGAAAGTAAACATGAAATACGAACGCCCACGTAATAGTCTTACAAACATTAATAGTCCATGCATGAAGAATGTTCTGGATTTAACAAGCACTAGGGGAATTTTGAGGTGTAAAATGGGCCTCCTAAAAAAGTGATAAAACAATAGTGGAAATAATAAAGTAAGGTTAGATTACATCATCAAATTTTAGAGGGAAAAAAGAAAAAACTATGTTTGCAACTCATATTTTCAACTTATCTCCCTATGGGTTTAGTCAAATTTCTATCGGCAACACTTGTTGGATGTAGAATTTGATTCCTCAACCAAGGAGTACCCATGTTTCACACTTTCGATAGACCCTACTACACGAAAAATGAGAAATACATGAAAAAACGTGATTGCAATCACATTTTTTCATGTATTTCTCATTTTTCATGTAGTAGGGTCCATTGAAAGTATGCAAGATGGGTACTCCTTGATGAGGAATTAATTTTTTCATCTAAAGAGTACTCTTTCTCAAAATTTGAGTAAACCGTTAGGAAGATAAGTTGAAAATACGAGTTGAAAAGTAGATTTATTACTTTATTATTTTTTAATCTTTTTACTTTTTTTCTCCAAAAATGGTGAATCATACCAAATGTTTTACATCATCATCTTGAATCCTATTGGTTCTTATAATGTTTATTTTGGTTGTACATTTTTATTAGGAGACTCATTTTAGACCTCAAAATTCCACTAATGCTTTTTTATTATGCAAAAGTTCCAAGACACATGTTTACAATGTACGTCACTAGCTCGAATAGTCGGACATTAGAGTCACTCCTTTCTCCTCAAAGAAATACTTTCTCTCTCTAATGCCTTGTGAGAGGAGCCAATGTGAAATTTCCTTTTCCCATACAATGAGGGGGTATATATAACCAAGGGGTGATGTTTCCCCTTTGTGAATCTTTGACTATCCTCATGATTGTTCAACTTCCTATGAATTTTCAACTTACATGACTCTCCCTAGTCATGTGTATCCTTTAGACTTCCACTTCACACTACATTTCAATATAATGTACATGGTCCAAAATAGTGATCTAGCATATTACCACTCATGACATGACATGATATGACACTACTAACATGGTGTTGTAGTGGTTACAACCACCCTCCAAAATTGTGCCTTAGCTTCCTTTTGGAGCCTCCCTACCAACCTTCACAACAACATGTCTTGCTTTGTGAAGTACACAAGCTTCAGTGTTTTTCTTACACAAAGGCAGCCTGTTGATCACACCTTGATGCATTCCCTTCACAAGCTAATGACATGGATTTGGTCCAGCTGTAGGCTAAGCAGCTTCCCCAATAAATTGCGCCATTCTAGAGGGAAACCAGCCTTCCCTTTAGAATTTTTGCAATCCTGTCTGGCACCTTGCTGGGCTTCAGGATTCTGCAATTCTCGCAGTCAACACTGACAGTGAAAATTGTGCAATTTTCCCCAGCAGAGCTGCTTAACAAAGTATTTGAACAAATCTGGGCAGCAGTCAGCTAATCTGCCTGGAAATTTCACAAATCTACTGGGCAGCCAGCCGAGATCCTAGCTCAAAATGCACATTTTCTCCCAGCAGTCGAGTAGTCTCTAGCATGTGTAGCTGAGTTGACTAGTTCCCAAGGAATCATGTAGGATCCCTTGTTTCAAGGATCTATTTTTGGCTATTGGAGGTTACATGCAAGGATAATTTCATAAGCCTCCCACCAAGTGTCGCTTTCCCTAGATTTGTGGCATGCACGTCACAACCTCGATGTTATCAAAACTCATCAACCAAACACTACAAAGCTCATTCCTCACATCAACCTTGTAGCTCTAACATCCCACATCACATCTACAAGTTGTCCACACATTCAGCTCATTTGTTTTGGAGCAAACTCGATTCCCATGTCTTGTCTTGCATTTCTGGCATTTTTTGTGTTTCGATTCGTATGAATGTTGTATGCTTGATTTCAGTGAGCACTTTTTGTCGTTTTGATACATATTAGTTTGTAGAGGCACCATTTCAGTTTCCATTGCTATCTCATAGCCGTCGCATGCATGAAACTATTTTTCATGAAGGGTTGCTGATTCGGCGACTCACCTCACCCACATGCATGTTGTTCTATTTTTTGAATCTATCATTCACCATTTTCATTCATGATCATTCACTTATGCTTACACACAGTATGACCATGCATTCGCACTCACATCCACATTCAGTTTCCCATCAGCGATTTTAGGCAACCTCGGCCCAGACTCTGCCTTCATTGAGACAACATTGCACAATCTAGGGAGGGAAGGCTCTGTCTTCCTCTCTAGAAATGTGCATTTCTTCCCAAGCACTATCCTAGAGGACTTCTTTGTGCATTTTTGAGGGAGAGTGACTACTGGTCTAAAAAATTGCGTAATGCAATCACTAAGCCGATAACCAGTACCAGTTGATATTGCACATTGCACAATTTTGGCAGTTAGCATCTAGAATGGACTGTCCATTGCATATTTCCAATAGTCAGTCAATCTCCCAGTAGCCCAAACTGTGCCTTATGCAGTCTTGGTAGTCAGTCCCCTAACCTCTCGTCCAAAATTGTGCAACCTTCATGATTAGTCACATAGGTATGTTGCAAGTCAGTTCTCAAGTTCATTTTGGTTTTCGAATGATAGATTTCTTGCCATGAGTGTTTCCATGTCTCTAGGTATTTTAGGTGTTCATCTACCTCTCAGTAGTGCAGGTACATTGGTTTCCAAGAGAGCAAAGTTGAAGACATTGTTCAGAGCACACCTAGAGAAGCAGTCAATCAAATGTCTATGAGCTTGCCTACTCACGAAGATATCAAGTTGTTCATAGACAAGGACATCAAGACATCGCAACAACAACATCACAATGAGAAGCACTCTGAACAATAGCAATTGGCATCATAATAAATGCAATGAATGCAAGAGGAAGGTTGTTGACAATATCAAACAAATCCACTGATGATGAAAGAAACTTTGGAGACTCAGGCTATGAGGTGACAATGCGACATGAAGATCACATGAAGACAGAGAATGGAACAAAGAAGGAGTTGCATGTGCTAAAGCAAAAACTCAAGGAAGAACATGAAGCAACAAAGACAAACGAATGAGTTGCAGCAGGAACAAGAATAGCAGTGGGTGCAACATGCACCCATGGATGACATTGCACCCACACAAGTTATAGATCTATCCGAGCAGCTGGCATGGAGCAAACATGGTGAGTAGTGTTTTTGATCACATGTAAGGGATTCAACATCAAGCATGTCTTTGTGCACACACACGCATTCCAACCCATTCAGTACACTCACCAAGGTGAAGACAAGAAGCAAGTCCAACTAGAGCCAAACATGTACTTCGGCAAGTTGATGCACATCACCACCAACACACACTTGAAGATGAGCACGGACACTATGCATCAGCATGTTGTTGGTTCATCCACACCCAAGAAGACCATGCGAATGTTAGCAGATGAGTTGGATGAAGTAGTTGAACCAATGCATTGGTTGCATTAGAGGCAAGAGTTCACTTCAACAAGATGTCGCCATTGGGTGCATGCACACCATCACGGACGACCAAGCTTGGCATTAGCTCATCACCTTCAACATCACAAGCATGTCAAAGAGTTGGTCTCACCTCAATGGACCAAGTGTTAGTGACGTCTTGCTTAGATTGCTCAAGCCATTTTGTCTCACATGAGCACATGTGCATTGTAATGTAAAGTCATGTCAAGTGGAAGTTCAAGTGTCAATAGTTGGATGTAATAGTCATAGAGTAGATGAAGAGTCATGAGGGTAGATGAACTATCACAAAGGGGAATGTCAAGGGTCACCCCACCCTTTGCTATAACTAGAACCTCATAACTCATTGTAAAAGGATTTTTAGTTAGCCAAGCTTCTAATAAGACTATCTTGGAGAGAGCTTGGATAGTACTGTAATGCACCTTGGCTTCTCCACTGCATGGAGCTAGTTCATCTCTTTGGAGGAGCAGGTGGAAGTGGCTGTAACATTTCACTATTGGGGCTACCATGTGTACATGGATGTATTGTATGACTAGAAATCACACTTCTTTATATGATAAGAGCTAGCACATTTCATGCATATGTCGTATTGTATTCCAACTATCTTGTTTACTCTAAATGGCATATATATTTGGTTTCTTATGCATGCATGTATGGGCTGTTCCATATGAGTATGTATGAATCTTTCTTAAATGTGTTGATTGGTTTAACCATCACTTTGGATTTCCAACAGACTTGTTTTCTAGCCTGTGATGTATCTTTGCTCGTGCGTTCCCTTCCCATTCGAGTACTATTACAAGTTGCCAAGGGGCACACACATCTCAACCCACCTGTGTTAGAAACTCTCATGCACCTTCCTTGACTCACTGCAGCGGTCACACCCTTTCTACCAACAGAGTTATCTTACTTGCCTCTATGTGAAATTGCGGTCAAGGCATTGCTATACGACCCACTGCTGGCACTGCTACACCAAATGGTCTGAGGTCTAATTGGGACTTCTTATTAGGGAGATCCCCTTACATGTTGGTGGGTCCAACACCATCAAAATTTTGGCAATAGAAGGAGGACTAGATGACAAGCTAAGTCTTCACATCTATTTTCAATCTCTACACATCTGTCGTGATTAACTACTGAGTTGCACTTCTATAATGTATGTCTTATGGAAACAATTTCATTATATCAGAAGAGCTCTCGGATAACATGTCTCATGAAACATATGGCATTGGAGGATACACAACCTTGGTTAGGCTCACAGTTGGCATTATAGGATCATGTGAAAGGCATCGATTCTTTGAGGAATACATGAGCTACGCATTATTCATCTACACGCCTCAAGGGCACCTAATGCACTAGTGTGCCACACTGCTCAAAAAGCATATTCATTCTCTTGTTCATCTGGTCACAGAGATAAATTGTGCTTTCAATCACTTTGACCATGAAGCACTTGATCAAGAAATTCTGAAATTACGAAAAGCACCCGATGAATCCGTTGATCAGTTTTACACACACTTTTGTAATCTTGCATATCGGTTTCCTGAAGATGAAATTGATTGGGAATTTCTTTGTGGAAGATTTGAGTACCTTCTTCATGTATCCAAACCCCACTCAACACACTTTGGTGATGGAGCTGCACAATCACAGTTAGGCACAATTGCTATCACAAGTGACTGTCTACCTTCACCTCATCAAACAACTCCACCACCAAGGAGTGATATGGGAGATCATGCACATACCTCTGTTGAGTTGTCACATCCTCCCACCCCACCTACTCTTAGTATCTACACATATTTGGCTTGCAAGCCTATTGGTTGTCATGTTGATTTGTTCACTCAACCTCTATCCTCACATTCTATTGATCCTATGGATTGTACTATCTTGTGTTCTTCCATTCCGGTCTCCTCACCTATTGTCAATGAAGATCAAGTTGTCGATGGAGTTGGTGTTATGTAGCCAACCTACACTATCATTCATGATGAGTGTGTGTAGGAATCTAAATAAGGACCTATGGTGAAGGACGATTCCCTTTTAGCCATGCCTCATCTGCTTCATCCTGACATCCCTTGTGATTCTGCCACTGATGATTCCTACTGTGAAATCTCATTTCCAAATGCTTCTACTTCCGATCATTCACAGGACATGTCGGATGTCAGTCTGTCATCACAGCGCAGAGATGACACATCTTCCTTCACAAATCTAGAGAATCTATCATCTATCTTTCCTGAAAACACAGAGGGTGAAGATCTTTGCTTCCCATCTTCCCCTCTTCCCGATTCATCAAATCATGAGGATGCCGACAAACATCTTGAATTTTATGATCTTGGATATCATGATCTATTCAATTCCTCATCTGATCACGATGTTAATTGAATTTTTGTTAATATGTCCAAGGCAATGGTCTACAATGATCTATCTGTCAACATAGTCAAAACACCCCAGAATGTCGAGGCACTTCAGCCTGAGCTGATGGTTTTGTCAGGCCCTCGTTGTCCTAAGATTGGTTTCACTGCTAATTAGGAAATTGTTGAAACACTCAAGGCTCCTCATCACTCTCTATTTTTCATAGAAGATCAACCAAACTCCTATATTTCACTTCCTCCACTCAAACTACACGATCCAGTCACTCATGCGTTGGAGGAATCTTACATAGAAAGCACACATGCACAACACAAGTGGTCTACCTTTCTCACGTTTTCTTGCATGTCATAGTCAAGAGAATGCATACACTCAACATCTGCATGCGGTGTAGCACAACATCATCGAAGCTCCACAAAGTGCATGTCATGCACTTTCACTCAACTCTGTTCTGTGGTCGCTTGTAAGATCGGAGTGTGTTCGTCTTCACTGTTACATATTTCTTGTTTGTTGGTTTGCATAACTATCTTGTTCGGAAACCATGCCTTAACCAACATGAGTCAACCAATGCATCGCTAACTACATTGGAAGTATCAATTCATGTGAGATGAACCATGCATTGTTAACTTAGGAGTAGGAGTAGTGTTTGCTTTTGAGTTTTTTTCTTGCATGCTTGTTTGCTCACTTGCTTGGTTTGTTTGTTTGTCTACTTACTTGTTCACTTATTTTATTTTCTCTCACTTTTTCTTCTACTCTTGCTTTTCTTTTTTGTTTGTTAATTCACTTGTTTCATTCATAGGATAGTTTCACATGAAACCATGTATGACTCTTAAAGCAAGCTGAGTAAATTACAAGAGGTTTTGTGTTGCTATCACTACTTAGTCATCTTCCATCCTACCTCTGTATGAATAACTTGTTAGTCTTAGGCCATGATACGTTGAAGGAAAATACGTATTGTTTGAAGTCAACCTTGGTGAAAACATAATGCTTACGCGCTAACTAGTGTCACCTACTTTAGTTGGTTGTTTTGGGGTTAACCCTTATGAGCTTAGTCAAGTAGAGTAACATGAGGGGGAAAAACCTTAATAGGCACATCAGAGGTATAATAAACTACTTCTCTGTGGGAAGAACCTCTTCTTCTCTCAATAAGTCAGGATCCCTCTTCTGCCTCTGAAATGAATAAGTGTTATGCACAGTTACAAAGATGAAAAACAAAAAAAGAGAACAAAGTGAAAAAACAATTATAAAAAAATGGAAATGAATAAGGCAAAAGAAGAGAAAGGCTTCCTGCATAGAGAGGTGATGCAAGTAACTCCACCGGGGTACTAACCAGGCTCACTGGCAGCGAAGCAATGCTTGTGTTCCTATGTGACTCCGTTGGGGTACTATCCGACCCTATTGGCAGTAGAGCAACACCAGAGATGAAACTAAGACTCCAATGACTATATTTCTTGTTTACCAATATATCCCTCAACTCAAATCAAAACAATTATGTTTCCTTGGCTTGGAATGTGTGTCAATTGACCAAGAGCTTGGCAGATGCTACATCTTATAATCAAGCTAGTGTGAAAACCAGGAGGAGCTGAGAACTGAACAATAATTCTAGAGGTGTTAGACTTTCTTTTCATGAAAAAGGTCCATTCAAAAAGCTGGAGTTCTACCAGTGTGTCGCCAAGTGTTGTAGCTACTAAAACCATGCTCCAAAATTTTTCCTTACATTCATTTTGGAAACTCCCTACCAACATTCACAACAACATTACTTGCTTCTTCAAGTACACAAGCTTCAGTGTTTTTCTTGCAAAAAGGCAGCCTATTGATCACACCTAGATGCATTCCCCTCATAGGCTGAGCAACTTCCCCAAGAGATTGTGAAATTTTGGAGGGAAACCATCCTTCCCTCCAGAATTTGCACAATCTTGACTGGCAGATTGTTGGGCTCCAGAATTGCGCAATTCTAGCAGTCAACACTCAGAGTGAAAATAATGCAATTTTCCCCAGAAGAGATGCTCAGCCTAGAATTTGTACAAATCTGGGCAATAGTCAACTACTCTGCTGAAAAATTGCACAAATATCCTAGGCAGCTAGCACAGCTCTGAGCCATAAATGCGCATTTTCTCCCAGTAATTGAGCAATCCCTTGCATGTGCAACTGAGCTGACTAGTTCACTCTAGGATCAAGAAAAACTGACTTGCATACACGAGTTTCTTCTCCCAAGGTAGCATCCAAAGGTATCCATTATTTTAGGGATCTATTTTTGGCTATTGGGGGTTACATGCAAGGATCATTTCAGCAACCTCCCACCAAGTGTCACTTTCCCTAGATTTTTGGCATGCGCATCACAAACTCGATGTTATCAAAACTCATCAACCAAATGATGCAAAGCTCATTCCTCACATCAGCATTGTAGCTCTAACATCTCACATCACATCGAGGAGTTGTCGGCACATTCAGCTCAATTGTTTTGGGGTAAGCCCGCTTCCCATGTCTTATGTTGCATTTATGGCATGTTTTGTGTTTTGCTTCATATGAATGTTGTCTACTTGATTTCAATGAGTGCTTGCTATCATTTTGATACATATTATCTTTTACTAGCATTATTTCAGTTTTCATTTCTATCTCACTATCGCCGCATACATGAAACCGTTTTTCACTAACGGTCATTGATTCGACGACTCGCCTCACCCACATGCATGTTGTTCCATTTTTTGAATCTGTCATTCACCATTTGCATTCATGATCATTCACTTATGCTTACACTCAGTATCACCATGAATTCACACTCACATTTGCATTCAATTGCCGGTCAGCAAGCCTAGGAAACCTCGGCCCAGACTCCACCTTCATTGAGACAACATTGTGCAATCCAAGGAAGGAAGGCTCTATCTTCATCTTAAGAAATGTGCATTTCTGCCCAGGAACTATCCTCCAGGATTGCTTTGAGTATTTATGAGGGGCAGTGATTACTGGCCTAGAAAATTGCACAATGCAGTCACTAAGACTGCAACCATTGCCAACTAAGATTTCACATTGTGTAATTCTGGCAGTCAACAGCCAGACTGGACTATTCATTGCACATTTCCAGCAGTCTATTAGTATCCTAACAGCCCACATTGTGCCGTGCGCAGTCTTGGTACTCATTCTCCTGACCTCTTGGTCGAAATTGTGCAATCTTCATGATCAGTCACACAGGTATGTTGCAAGTCAATCCTCAAGTTCATTTTGGTCGTCAACAAATAGATTGCTTGCCATGAGTGTTACCATGTCTCTAGGTATTACTGGTGTTCATCTTCCTCTCAGTAGTGCAGGTATAATGGTTTCCAAGAGACCAGAGTCGAAGACACCATTCAGAGCACTCTTGGAGAAGGAGTTGATCAAATGTCTATGAGCTTGCCTACTCACGAAGATATCAAGTTGTTCATAGACAAGGACATCTAGATATGATAGCAACAACATCACAATGAGTAGCATCATGGACAGTAGCTGACAATAGCATACTGAATGCAAAAAATGAAATGAATGCAAGAGGAAGGTTGTTGACAATACAGAGGTGAAACAAAGTTGCAAGATCAAGCAGATCCACTGATGATGAAAGCAACTTTGGAGACTCAGGTTATGAGGTGACGATGTGACATGAAGATCATGTGAAGACAAAGAATGGAACAAAGAAGGAGTTCCATGTGTTGAAGCAACAACTTAAGGAAGAACACGAAGCTACACAATCAAACGAATGAGTTGCAATAGGAATAGGAAAAACAGTGGGTGCAACATGCACTCACGGATGAAACTGCGCCAGTACAAGTTATAGATATGTCCCAATAGCTGGCACGGGGTAGACATGGTGAGTAGTGTTGTTGATTGCATGCAAGGGATTCAGCAGCATGCATGTGATTGTGCACACACACACGATCCAACCCATTTAGCACACTCACCAGGGCGAAGACAAGAAGAAAGTACAACTAGAGCTGAACATGTACTTTAGCAAGTTGATGCACATGACCACCAGCACACACTTGAAGATTAGCACAGATACTATGCATCAATTTGTTTCCGGTTCAACTGCACCCAAGAAGACCATGTGCATGTTAGCACACAAGTTGGATGAGGGTGCCTAACCAATGCACTGGTTACAATGGAGGCAAGAGTTCGCTTCAACAAGATGTCATCATGGGGTGCATGCACACCATCATGGACAACCAAGGTTGGCATCAAATCACCATCTTCAACATCATAAACATGTCAAATAGTTGGTCTCACCTCAATGGACCGAGTGTCAGTGATGTCTTGCATGGCTTGCTTAAGCCATTTCATGTCACATGAGCACATGTGCATTGTATTGTAATGTCATGTCATGTGGAAGTTCAAGTGTCAATAGTTGGATGTAACAGTCATAGAGTAGATGAAGAGTCATGAGAGTAGATAAGCTATCAAAAGGGGGAATGTAAAGGGTCACCCCACCCTTTAATATAAATAGAACCTCATAACTAATTGTAAAGGATTTTTGGTCATCCAAGCTTCCAATAAGACTATATTGGAGAGAGCTTGGACAATATTGTAATGTGCCTTGGATTATCCACCACACATAGCTAGTTCATCTCTTTGGAGGAGCAGGCGGATATGGCTGTAACAATCCACTGTTGGGGCTAGCAAGTGTACATGGATGTATTGTATGACTGGAACTTACACTTCTTTATATAATAAGAGCCAACACATTTCATGCATATGTTGAATTGTATTCTAGCTATCTTGTTTACTCTAAATGGCATATGTATTTTCTTTCTTATGCATGCATGTATGGACTGTTCCGTATGAGTATGTATGGATCTTTCTGAAATGTGTTGATTCTCTTAACCATCACTTTCGATTGCCATCTAACTTCCTTTCCAGCTTGTGATGTATCTTCACTCATGTGTTCCCTTCCCATTTGAGTACTATTAAAGGTTACCAAGGGGCGCACTCATCTCAACCCACCTATATTAGAACCTCTCATGCACCTTCCTTGAGTCACTTCAGTAGTCACACCCTTGCTATCAACAAAGTTATCTTACTTTCCTCTGTGCGAAATCGCAGTCAAGGTATTGCTATACGACCCACTACTAGGACTCCTACACCAAATTGTTTGAGATCTAATTGGGACTTCTTACTAAGGAGATCCCCTTACATGTTGGTGGGTCCAACACCAACAACACATGGACTGCTTGGTGATGTGGAAATATCAAGCGATTTTTACTGTTTTGAATGATGTCTTCTTGAGAATACTCTTGTATTCCACCTCCTCATGGCTTGGTGACAAGAAAATTCAATGATCTCAAGTCTTGGGTTGTGCTCGCAAGTTGGTGTTATACTACCTTGATAAATCATCTTACATGCTCAAATACAAGAAAATATTTTGCATGTCTTCCTCCTTCATATCCTTCTTCATCATCCCACAAGGTTCCTAGATTTGCAATTCACTCATGACAAGATGAAATCAACTCAGAAGCCTCCTATCCTAAGATGGTGCATTCTAGTCCAAGGACGAGGAAGAACTGAGTTACTAGTTGGGAAGGGAGGCTCACTGACTATGCATTGTGTAGTATGAGCAGCTAGGGCTGAGGCTTGAGGCGTGGAACTACGCAATGCGTAGTTCAGGTCGGGTTGAGGGATAGTCTCTACACAATTTTGAGAGATAGTGTGTCAGGATGAGGGGAATGACCACTGGGAGAAGCTTCTGCACAGTTATGGAGGAGAATGGAGGTTGGTATTCTATGGGATTATGTATTTCAAGAGCATAGGAAGGCATCTTGATGCTTATGATTTCACAATGTGCATTCTAGGTGAGGTTGTCTAAGAAGATTTCAGAACTCTTGAGGTGAAGGCTAGTTCTTGGGCTGAGGCATTACATAGTATGGCAACCCCAGAGCTAGGAACTACACACTACATATATTCAAGGGCCAATTTAATTACTAGAGGACTAGGGCTACGTAGTGTGCAGTTCAGACAGACTGGGTTAAGTCAAGTTGAAGGGTCGGGAAGCCTCTTCCAAAATGACTAAGTGTTTGACCCGTGGGACTGATGTATGGAGTGAAAAGGCTTCGAAAATGATATAACACTTATAATAATTGACGACTCAACAACATAGATCACCCATGACATATAAAAAATACAATTTTCTATGTGTGGCCGCTCCATGACTAGTTATCACAAGTGGGAAACCTAAGATACACTTCACGATGACCGTGATGACACTTGTGCGAGAATGCTCACAACTTTGTGAATGAGTGTGACAAGTGTTTATATGGTTAGGAAAACTCATAAACATAAATATCATCCCTTTAAACCACCATAATGTGCTTATGCATAAAGTGCGGCAACCAACATGTGAAAAGACAATATCTTGCCTATCTTATGAAGGGGAGCAAAACCCTTAGAGAAAACACCTAGAATGACTTTCACTATTTGAGACCATACATGTCATTGAAGACATAATAATATGATAGAGATAAGATATCCTTCATACTACACTAAGAGGCACATTCAACTTCATGAAATATGTGCTTTGTTCTTCGAACCTACCCTCCAAAGGGTTGTGAATAAGAGGGAGTCTTCACACAGTCTTGATCTCTTATCTTTTATCATACTCCAGGGTTTCTTGGTATTATTATATGATTATTATATTTTATCCTCATCTCCTTAAGTGTCATCTAGCATGGCCTCCTTCTTCATCTCCTTTCTCGTCATCTTGACATAGCATGGTAGAATTCTTGTATCTACAAACTACTCATGACAAGATGATATCAATTTTATAAACCCCTAGTCTAAGATGTTGTGTGATAATCCATTGACTAAGCTAGAACTATTAGTAGGTCAAGGGGCAAGGATAAGTGACTGGGTTAGATTGAGGGATATGATTGTGTAGTGCCCATTGAGGGAAAAATTTGTGTAGTTCCCATTAAGAGAAACAATTTTGCAGTGCCCAATGAGGGAAAAATTTCAGAAGTTCAAGAAGGCAGTGGAGGCTCTGTGATGGGGCCTTGGGAGAATAAACTAGAAATTTTTAGTAGGAAAGGGGGATTTGGCAACTGAGACTGCACACTATGCATCTCAAGGCTACCTGAAGGATAGAACTGCAAAGTTTCTGAAGGCAGTGAGGTCTGGTTGAGGGAAAGAACATTGGGAGAAGAATTTATGCAATTTTGGTTGTGAAGGGAGATTGGACTTCTACGCATTGTGTAATGTCATTAGAAAAGGGAAAAGGTTGAGTTTTGAAGATGCAAAGTGGCCAGTTCAAAGAAGACTAGGAGACACAACTGCGCAATTCTAAAGGTCAAGATCGGGAGCTTGGCTCAGGAATTACACAAAGCAAAAATCTTGGGGAAGGGGAAGTATGAATTACATAGTTCCAGGAAATAAGGTAACAACATAGAGGGCTGAGACTATGTAGACGTAGTTCAGTTAGGGCCCAGTGAAGCTCAAGTTGCTCAATCAAGAAGATTTTCCAAAAATAGCTAATTGTGAGATGGGTGATGAAATGTAGTGAACCTTGAATCTGATCAGACACATAGCATATTTTAATGAAATGAAAAATAGATCATCAAAACATGTAAACAAATAATTTTCCCTTCATGTGATTACATCATGAAAAAATAGAATAAGCATGACACTTAAGATGGCCTTTAGGATGACTGTGATGACACCTGTGTGATAGTGCTCAAGATTTTGTGTATGGATGCGATAGATGTTTACATGGTTGTGAAAACTCATATAAACATAGACTAACCTTCAAAACTATCATAAAAGGCTTACAAATTTTGTAAACACAATCAAACATGCCGAAAGATGATAATTAACCCAACATGCAAAAGGGACCAAAGAACTGCAAGAAAGCTCATGAAATGAGCTCTACTGTTGCCAACAACAATGAAAATCACAAGGAAGGCTCTGAAATTTGAGTGCAAGCCAAAATTTTGGAGGGTGTTGCAGTAGCTACAACAATTGGAAACACACTGGTTGAACTCCAATGTTTTTCTTGGTTAACTTATTCTGTGCAGGGCCTCGGCTCTTCTGGGAGTATTGATTCATTATGTAGATTACCTTGGCCTTCTGACTTACCCCATTAATAGACATGGTCGCCTCTATACCTTCTTAGTCAAACAAACATCATATTTAGCATAATCACTATGTTTCGAGTTGGGAAGGGTAGTGTATCTCGAGAGCTTAAGATTTTCAAAGTACAATTTTTCATCTCTAGTCTTTCTCCACTGCCAGCAAGTCTATATAGTACCTCGATAGAATCACATAGGAAGAAAAAATTTATTTGCTTCTGGTGGGCTCTAGTATTGCAGCAATGATGCTACAACTCCTGGGACTCCTTGCTTTACTTTTATCAACCTGGTTGTTCTAACAAACTTGGAAGCGACAGTGCTATATGCAAAAGTACTAGCTCTTGCTGCAGGCTGCCGCTTGATCAGCTGGCACAAGTCCACTAGGAGCTTAATCCAAATTCTATGAGCTCTTAGAATAATATTTTAACTATGATGGATGAAAGCTAACTCAAAAGAGGCTAGTCTACTTGCAAAAAGAAGCTAAAAGATGAAAGGAAATGCAAACCCTAGCAAACCTTAGTTTTACCGGCTAACCCTACTAGTGCAAGAAAAGAGATTAAAGTTGTGAAAATGGATGCCATTGGATCTTAGAAAGGTAAAATGCATGTGACTAAGCTACTTCTGAAGGAAAATATGGAAAAAACATCTTTTTTGCATTTTTTAGCAATTTTGCAGAATTATTATGCATGTGCTTTAACAATTTTTGATTGTGCAGAGGTTGATTGGCAAAAGGAAATGGAGTAGGTGCTTGCAGGAGGTAGGGAAGGTGAGAATAGGACCTAAGGGGTCCCTAGCACCCTTCCAGAGAGTTTCATAGTGATCAAATCTCGAAAAACTTCTCACATTAACTTCTACAAGAAGTTTGCACGGGTTCTATAGGAAGTTCTACAGGAAGAACCAAAAGAGGATTTTGGAGGGTTGATGGTGAAAAAAATGGTGGGAAAGTGGAAATGCAGGATGGATGAGGATGTGAAGTGGTCTAGGACTTGGTAAATGAAGCTAAGGAGTGATGAAGGTGGTTGGACTTGTTCAAGGATGGAGGGAGCAATGCTGCACAAGAATGTAGAAATTAGGGAAAATTGGAAAAGTGTGGCAAATGAAGGGAAGTAATATTGGATTAGGGGTTGGAGTAGGTTGTACAGTGGAGGAGGGCTAGACAGGGATGTATTACAGGTGTTCTGTACACTATTTTCCAAAACTGATCAAACAAAGACTAGGAAAACCAGAGATCTAACTATTTTGACCTAATCTGACCTAAAAACCAAAAACATGATGAAGAAAATTTTATAGAAAGGAAATCATGAAATATAACTATGGAAGCTAAGCAAGAATAGATCTTAATCATGAAAGTACAACTGGTATCAACTTTTCTAACTAAAAATCTAACACTAGCAATTGCATGGAAAGGTAAAAATAGTGTTTTTGTGGCAGCAAGTATGCCTTGGTCTCAGCTCATGGTCTCAAGGAGGGAGAGATGGGAACAATGATTGCTTGATGGTATTTTCATAGATGTTTTCCTTTACCAAACTATAAAATCAACCTGAAGTATGAAAAGCTATTTTAATCATCCAAAGCAACCTAAGTAATAAAGCAAGATCTTAACCTAAATAACATAAACTATTCTATGAATGTAGCAAAGACACATAAAAGTACACAAAGAAGGTATTGGCACTTGGGTTGGGCCCAACCCCAAGAGCTACAGCCTCCTAAGAGAGATCAGATTTGTGCAAATTTGGATTCATTTTTATTGATCAAAGAATAATATGATGTTATAGGGTTGCACTAGAGTGCAAAAATAGACTAAAACAATGACTAAAATATAACTAACTAAACTGAGGCCCTAACCATTTTTATTTATACAAATGGAGACCTCCAACAGTCCTCCTAAAATCAAGGAACTCGACTTCCTGGAACTAAACATAATAACAGTCCTACTTGACTTGCTTGGCTGCCCCTTGGCTTTGTACTCCGAGTTTTTGATGGAGAATTCAATGTAAGGGCTCATAAATGAAGGGGACACCCTCCTACAAATCCTCTCCCTTGTTCTTCCATGAATTTGGCTACCAAATGCTCATTAAAGTTTTGATTTTATCTCAAAATTGACCAAAAATCTGCATGAAGCACATATTAGACTTTTTGGCATAATGACTGACCCAGTTCACTCTATTAGCATAAATATAATAAAAAACATGCAATAAACTAATGAGAATGGTGGATTAAGTCGAATTAGGAGGCTAAATGAGCCCATATAATTACCCATTTTTGGGGCTCATCATCACCCCCCTATTGAAGGTGTTGCTCATCCTCTGAGAAACTAATCTATCTCTTCATTCTTGATGGCTTTGGTGGCCTCCTTATCATCCCAAGCTTCTGATGTGGTCTACTCATGTTTGCCATAAAATTTTGCCTTCTTGTCCATGTCCTTCTACTGCTCCTCCTATTATGCCTACCTTTTTCTCTTTTCTTTTGGCTTAATTGGTGTGCTCAGGTTAGTGAGACCAGCGGTTACCTCTCTTGCCAACATTTTAGGGGATTTCTCTTTCTGTTGTTCTTTTTCTTCACTTCCTGTAGAAATTTCTATGCCCACTGTTTCTATTTGTGCCATTGAAATCTTAAGGTGTATCTTTTCTTTCCCTTTTTGGGTGCTTTCTTTGGCTGTGGTAGCCTTCTTTTGGGCTTTCTTGGCCTTCTTCTTGCCAATCTTTGTCCTTTTTCCCTTCTCTGTTTTTTTTGTTTTCTCCTTTTTTGTCTTAGGCTCAGCAGTGTTGTTGAATTCTTCTTTTTCCTTTTGTTCTTCCTCTATTTTTCCCTCTGCTTGAATGTCTTGTGCTCCCTCGTCAATATTCTTCTCAATTTCTTCAGTTTACTCCCCCTCATCACTGCTGGATGGGCTGATATTCTCAGCTAGAGTTCTGATGACATATTTATGAAGGTTTCCCAAGCTATGGGGATAGTATAGGTGTGTAAAGCATCTTCCACCAATAGTTTGATGAGTCCATGGTGGGCTAATTAATTTGGGCCTCCTACATTTAGCTTGGTACTACATTCAATTAAATATTAAAGGAGGAAATATGGGATGCTCAGTTCCTAGCTGGAGGCAAGTCCATCCCATACCTCAATTCATGTAGTAGCTTGAAATGATAACCATAAATGATGCTAAACCTCCCTTCACATGTGATATACTTCATTATTTGATAATTGACTTCACTCTAGAGAGGAGGCAAGCTTGTCCTCCTGACCCTATTTCTGTCTTCTACAGGATACTCCTCAGGCAGAAAAAATGTTTTCTTAGCCACTTGTCCCAATGACTTCTCCTCTTTGCTCCAGGGGAACCCCAATGGTAACCCGGTAATTCTACTTAAGAAATCAGGGGTAAGTTCTAGGTTCAAACTCCTAAAACTAAATGTGGCATGTGCCTTCGAATGTGGTCTCATGGACATCAAAAACTCTTGAGTCACCTCCTCGTCATAACCCTAAATTCTGTCAAAGAAGGATATCCAATTTGCCCTGGTGAAAAGGTCCACCACCTCAGGGTGCTCATACAATTTTCTAGAGTTTAAGGGTTCTTTCCTCATGAATCCTTCTGGCATGGTGTTGAGTTTGTGGTTTAACCATCAAAGAAAATGCTTAGGTGGGAAAAAAACAATCAATCACTGAAAGAGAGGATAGCTGAATTCATTTATTTTTTCTAAACCCAAGAAAGAATTTCTTGTGTGTTTTTTACAATATCAAATAGCAATAATTCCCTTGTTTTAAAACTACTGTCACCCAAAATTTGACTGTCTGTTTATGAAAATATCTTTTTTTTTTTGCAGAACAGAGCATAAGGACACAGGTTCTTTTCTCACCACATAGACAGATATGTAAATTCAGTTTTTTTTTTTTCCACGCATAGGCTATCCTTTACTACTGTATGTATCTTCCTTATTGGAGAATTTTTAAAAAAATAATGAGGAGATTTCGGATGTAGAGAGAAAAAAAAAAGAAACTGTGTAGACTCAGGGAAATATGCAGGCGACCTTTCGCTTTGTCAATGTGCAAATAGATTTTCACTCTTTTCATTCTAATGCCATGTCTAATTTACCACCTTACTCAAACAAATCATGCACAAAGAAATTTTCCCAAGCCTACCTCGTTTTGAGCTTGAATTTCGACAAAAATCCTGGGTTTTCTTTCTGCAAAGCTGTTCTCTGCCTTTCTTGTAGAAACCTTCTTCTAGACGTTGTTCTTGCTCCTCTAGAACTGTTACTGCTTCCTGTAGAATGCCGATAAGCAGGAGGGTTTTGAGAAATGGTAGAGAACGACTAGTTCGCTGCTATGGAGGTGGTATACAACTTGTTGCAGCTATGGGGACGATGATAAAATGGAAACAATAGTGGTGAGAGTATTTCAAAGATGAGTTTGATTGGATGTTTATGGAGACTTCCGTTGATGGAGGGTGAGCTGGCCAAGTGCACGTTGGCCCCATGTAGACCATTGGTCATCACTGTAGTGTTATTATGAACAGTATGTTCTCTGTCTTTTAATCACTTGACATCAGTTGCACTAGAGTTCAAAACACCTGCCACTACCTATTTTTTAAATTTCCCATGAGTTGACTATACACGTGGGCTGTGTGATCTCCGAATGAGTGCACTTGAACTAGCTGAGGGTGTCGAGTTAACTAGCCACCTTTCTGGCTTAATCCAACCATTTCATTCGTTCATGAATTTTCAAATCATACAGATACAAATAGAGGAACTGGTTTAGACACTTACCTGTAAGTCAACGTGCTGCTTGGTTCTTTTGTTGTTGAATGTTCATATTCAATTGCTGCATGCATGTATCCCTTCTGCTATATGTTTTTTGCTACTTGATCTATGGCTATTTTTCTTATGCAAGTATCCTCTGGCTAGATCTGCACTCCAGGAGTTTGTTCCAACCTTCAGATTTGCACCCTCATGCTGCTGATGCTGGATTTTTGCAGGATAGCGACTTTTTTTGCCCGTAGCTCCCAAACGATAAACTAGATTGACCTTAAACTTTTTGAGCATGTTTCTATCATCATTATGCACATCCCATAGCAAAATTCTGGTGAATGGATGAACAGATTATGGGAAAAACTAAAAATGGCTTAAGGTGATGGAGGTCGATTTCTTAGAAACCATGCACTGGAATTGGCTAAAATTGCTTGGGTAGGTTACTGTCACCCATATGCATCTCCCCATGAAACAGGTTTTCAAATGGAAGCACAGATATGGAGAAAATGCAAAAATGGCTAAAGGTGATGGAGGCTAATTTCTTGGAAACCGTGCACTAGAATTGGCTGAAATTGCATGGGCATGTTGGCATCATCCCTATACAACTCCCCATGAAACAGTTTTTTAAATGGATGCACGGTTTCAAGTTAGGGAAAAAACAAATTTCTGCTCTATGTATTTTTGTATCAGAGCATTTTGCAGTTTTTTTGGACAGTAAGAAAAATGAGCTTGGGGTGTGATGCAAGCATGGAAATGATGGAAGTGGGTTTTGAATATTGCAGGAGTATTTATGAACCCTTTATGAATCTTCCCTATTCCTCAAACTGCTTTTGAAGTCCATTTCTAGCTCTCTATAATTTCTATAAGATCTTCCCGTAGAAATCACAGTTTTCAAAAAAGAGGCATAGTGAGGTGGAAAGGATGTCAAGAATAATGGAGAAGGGTGAGGGAAGGTAGGATAGGTGTTGATATTGGTTTCAAATCTTTCTTGGCACCTACTGCTACTTCCTGAAGTTCTCTTGCAAACCTGCAATACAACTAGATATTCATTTTTCTTTTTCTTTTTCTCTTTTTTTTGAAAACAACTAGGGCGCCTCAAGGAGGTTTTCACCCTAATTGTCTTCCCTGGGTGCCTCCAAGGGGTGTTTTCACGCAGTGATCTTATTCCCTTTTTCTTTTCTCTTCTTTCTAACCCATTGACCGCCTCATGGAGGTTTTCAATTAATGAGCCAATCTGAGGCGCCTCCAAGGAGGTTTTCACCTTAAATTTTTATTTTTTTCTCTTATTTTTCATTTTTTTTCATTTTTTCTATTTTCTACCCTACCCTACTTGAAAAAAAATCATTTTCAAGTATAAGAATACTTCCAATGGAGCCATGTGCACATTGAGATGATAGAAATAATGATGTGGAGGCTTGAAATGCATGCTTTGATAGGTATTCAGATTTCAGAGACCAAATGGTTTGACTTTGAAGGGATCAAACATAGTTGAGGAAGAGAGTACTGCTGCAACTTAGTGACTGTCTGGATCCATATCTCAATATAGCTCTGATATCCTTGGTCCTTTTTCTGATCTGGATCATTCTTCATGTCACCTTGTACCATGACCTTCTCATCTTCCTCTTTTTGCTGATTTTTCTCTTGAATACATGGAGGATTTGATAGTAACCATGAGGGAGCTCTCTCGACCTCTGATTCTATTGTCTTCTCTTTATCAAGTGCAACCCATCATTCTTTACTCTTTTCTTTTGCATCTTCTTCTGTTGGATGTGATCCTTCAATGATATCAATATAATCTCTTTCGTGCAATACTCTTCCTGAGCTATGGTGAATATCATTGAGCTCAAAAGGAGTTGTTTGGAAATGTTGTGCCTTAGCATTGTTATTGGGTTGAGCCACTCCAATGTGCGGGTTTGGAAATGGTGGTACGGGTAGTTAAGTGAGGCTATATATTTGAGATGGATGTGGATGGGGTTGTGGTTGGGCAAGTGGTTTCCCACTATATACTTGCTAAGCCTATCTGTTATTTGGGTTTGGGTTCAGTTGAGTTGGAATTTAGGGTTTCCTTGGTGGAGTAGGAGGTGATGGTTGTGGTTGAGCAGGTGGTAGAGGAAAAGGAGTGGGAGGAGTGTTGTACTAGGGCCTCCACCCCTGATGAGATGCATTCCATTGAGGTTGTGGCTGAGCATAGGGGTGAAATGGATGAGCAGCTGGTTGGGCATAATATGGAGATGTGAAGGACCACGGAGGAGGTGTGGACTAGGAAGGATGAGGAGGGGGACCCCAAGAAGGCATGGAAGTGTCTTGATAGGGGTTGTAATAAGGCTAGGATGTCCCTTGCATTCCCTGCTGGTAAGGTATGGGTCCATGTGGCCTCCTTTGGTTCATGAAATAGAGTGCTTGAGTGGCTCCTTTGGCCCTCTGATATGCAGCTTTGATTCCGGGCAAGGAAGGGCACTAATTCGTAGGATGGGCTTTTTCACAGACACAACACACTTCTATGGAGTGTAATGGACATTCATTCCTAGGATGCTTTCTAGTGCACTTAGGAAAAAAGATGGCCAAAGCCCTCTCAGCTTCCTCTTGCTTCCTTTGGATCCACAAGGTATCCATTTGCATGGCAAGAAACTGCCTCATCTCGCTCTTGAAATCTTCCAGCATATTTTCACATTCACCTTTTCCAACATAAAGGGATGAGTTGGAAGAAAAGGTATTGCTCCCAACAGTTCAGTTTTAGCCATGGGCTCCAGAGGAATGTTTTCTTCTTCCTCTTCCCCTCTAGGTTCTTCAAATATGTCTAATTGTTACCTAAGGGTGTTTCTTGATTGCAGCCACTAAAGAAGAGAGAAGGTTGGCTGTGTGAAGCAGTGGGGGTGTTGTGCAAACGTTTTTCTGACTTATCCCTACTCCTAAAAGGCATGAAAGGAAATCTTTTTGGTTGATTTTTGTTCTTTTTTTCTGCTTGTACCTGCAAAACTGAAATAGATTGAACTGCGACTAACTAAAATCGATCTTGCTAAAATGAAAATGCAGAATTGAAATGAAAGCAGGAAACGACTAATCTATGCTGCTGAAATGAAATTGCAGAAATAAAATGCTAAGCTATGCTTGCGGAATTGAAATTGTAGAATTGAAATGCTAATCTATGCTTGTAGAATTGAAATGCTAGTCTAGGAAAGTAGGAAATGTCTAATCTACTTTTACGAAAATGAAATTGCAAAATGGAAATGAAACAACTACTCTACTCTTGCTGAAATAAACTACATAGCAGAAGGTTGCAGTAGAAAATAGAAGAAAAGCATCAATCACAAATACTCTGACGCTTCCTTGGAAATGGCGCCAAAAAGATGGTGGGCTCCTGTATTGTAGCAATGATGTTGCAACTCCTGAGACTCCCATATTTACTTTTATTAACCCGGTTGTTCATAACAAACTTGGAAGTGACGGTGCTATATGCACAAGTACTAGCTCTTGCCGCAGGCTGTCACTTGATCAGTTGGCACCAGTCCACTAGGAGCTTAAGCCAACTTCTATGGGCTCTTAGAAGAATCTTTTAACTATGATGGATGAATGCTAACTCAAAAGAGGCTATTCTACTTGCAGAAAGAAGCTGAAAGTTGAAAGGAAATGCAAACCCTAGCAAACCCTAGTTTTACCGGCTAACCCTACTGGTGCAAGAAAAGAGATGAAACCTGTGGAAATGGATGCCATTGGATCTTGGAAAGGTAAAATGCATGTGACTAGGCTACTTCTAAAGGAAAATATGGAAAAAAACATCTTTTTTCATTTTTGAGTAATTTTGTAGAATTATTATGCATGTGCTTTAACAATTTTTGATTGTGCAGAGGTTGATTGGCAAAAGGAAATGGAGTAGGTGCTTGCAGGAGGTGGGGAAGGTGATAATAGGACCTAAGGGGTCCCTAGCACCCTTCCAGAGAGTTTCATAGTGATCAGATCTCGAAAAACTGATCACGTGAACTTCTACAGGAAGTTTGCAGGGGTTCTACAGGATGTTCTACAGGAAGTTCTACAGGAAGAGCCAAAAGAGGATTTTGGAGGGTTCATGGTGAAAAAAATAGTGGGAAAGTGGAAATGGAGGATGGATGAGGATGTGGAGGGGTCTAGGACCTGGTAAATGAAGCTGAGTGATGAAGGTGGTTGGACTTGTTCAAGGATGGAGGGAGCAATGCTGCACAAGAATGTAGAAATTAGGGCAAATTGGAAAAGTGTGGGAAATTAAGGGAAGGAATATTGGATTAGGGGTTGGAGAAGGTTGTAGGGTGGAGAAGGGCTAGGAAAGGATGTATTACAGGTGTTCTGCACACTATTTTCCAAAACTGATCAAGCAAAGACTAAGAAAACCAGAGATCTAACTATTTTGACCTAATCTGACCTAAAAACCAAAAATATGATGAACAAAAGTTTATAGACAGGAAATCATGCAAGATAACTATGGTAGCTAAGAAAGAATAGATCTTAACCATGCAAGTATAACTGATATAAACTTTTCCAACTAAAAATCTAACACTAGCAATTGCATGGAAAGGAAAAAACAACGTTTTTGTGGCAGCAAGTATGCCTTGGTCTCAGCTCATGGTCCTAAGGAGGGAGAGATGGGATCAAGGATTGATTGATGGCATTTTCTCAAAAAATTTCCTTTACCAAACTATCAAATCAACCTGAAGTATGAAAAGCTATTTTAATCATCCAAAACAAGCTAAGTAGCAAAGCAAGATCTTAACCTAAATAACAGAAATTATTCTTTGAATGCAAGAAAGACACATAAAAGTAGACAAAGGAGGTACTAGCACTTGGGTTGGGCCCAACCCTAAGAGCTACAGCCTCCTAAGAAAGATCAGAGCTGGTGCAAATTTGGATTCATCTTTATTGATCAAAGAATAATAATTACATCCCAAACACTGCCTATAAGAAAAAACTCGAAAATGTGCTGATACAGGGTTGCACTAGAGTGTGAAAATAGACTAAAAAAATGACTAAAATCTAACTAAAATCTAACTAACTAAACTATGGCCCTAACCTTCTTATTTATACAAATGGGACCTCCAACAATCCTCCTAAAATCAAGAAACTCGACTTCCTGGAACTGAAGATAACAACAGTCCTACTTGACTTGCTTGGTTGCCCCTTGGCTTTGTGTTTCGAATTTTTTATGGACAATTCAAGGTAAGGGCTCATAAATGAAGGGGAAACCCTCCTACAAATACTCTCCCTTGTTCTTCCATGAATTTGGCTGCCAAATTCTCATTAAACTTTTGATTTTATCTCAAAATTGACAAAAAATCTGCATAAAGCACACATTAGACTTTTTGGCATCATGACTAACCCAATTCACTCTATTAGCATAAATATAATAAAAAACATACAATAAACTAATGAGAATGGTGGATTAAGTTGAATTAGGAAGCTAAATGAGCCGATATAATTACCCATTTCTGGGGCTCATCAGCTTCCAATGAGCTTGGGCAATACCCCGACGGATTTTCTTGATTCACTTCTCGGAATGGGAAGCCTTTCTCTTATTTTGCTTTTATTTATTTATTTATTTAAATAGGATTGTGCATTGGCAGTTATTTATTTTGCGGTGGAATAGGGATCTCGACTTATTGAGAGTAGAGGAGGTTGTTCCTTAAAGGAAGCATATAGAGACATCTCATTTAGGTTTTCTCATTTAGATTTCCCCCCTTCTCCATTTCTCCTAGTTGGATAAGATTGAGAACACCTGTTATCACAATAAACATTTAAAATTTTTAAATCTATTTTGGAAAATGTTGAGAGTTGTAGTGTCAGTATGTAAAATTCTAATAAACAGTGAAAGTTGCTTGATAGCAGGGTTGTCAACATTTTTTGGAAACATGAGTAAATAAGAAGAGAAGCTTGCAATCATATTCCATGCACTAGAAGGACTCAAAGCCTATATTGGACCATATTAATTGTAAAGTGCTTTGAATAATATTTCCAACAATATGTGGAAGTCCAAAAATGGACTCTTTGATCAAAAGATGTGGCCTGTTGAAGTTTAAGGGTTTGAAGCCTTTGAAAGGAAGGAATATCATAGGTCTAGAGAAGATTGGCAATCACAAATTGGAGGTCTAGTAGATCAGAAATCAATGTTGGAAGGTCTTACGTATTGGCAATCGACGAATCGGTGAATCGGTGAATTGAAACATTGAAGCTCCATGGCATATCAGTAATTGGCGAATCTGTGAATCGAAGAATCTGAAATCAGAACTTCTTAATGTGACAACCTTAAGAAGTTGTGATATGAAAATGTAATGATAGTTTTAAAACCACTGGGGAATTCCAATAGTGTTAAAACTGCGGGGGAACACCAATATAGGTTAAGAAAGGATTTCATTGCAAAACCAAAGGAGGGCGGGGCCTTTTCTCTCTCCTTTAGTGGGATGCATAATGACGTACCATTGGCTCCAATAAATATACATGGCATCTGATGTTAGCATGATGTGGTGGTACGAAAGGACATGTGGTAGGTAGTTTTGGTGTTTTGAGGGGTCCTAAGGGGGAAACTCTGGGTGACACGTGTCACCACTCATGAGGTGCCACGTGGAGTTGTGAACTCATATCGGAGATCACATATCAGAAGTTGAGGAATATCACGACTCTAAAGTAAATATTCTGATTGGAAAGTTTTGATGAGAGGGGCTCTATTATTGGGCTAGCACATGGTCAAGAGGAGTTTAAAGAATAAGACCATATAGAGAGGTGAAGGCATATGAGTCAACAACTATTGAATCACAGGAAAAGAGGGGTTGGTAGTTTGAATGGACATTCAACAAGTTTTTGCGAAAACAACTTCAGACACCATAAATTCCAAGATAGAGGATCAACATTAATGAACTAATTTCCAGATTTGAAGGCTAACATTTTTCTAGTAGAAGTGAAGAAAAATGAAGGAGAAGTTTTGACGGATTGTTGTAGAGGGACGTGTTATGCTAGCAGAAATGATAGGCTAAAGTTTAGGGAACTAGTTTACTCTCAAGGGAGGCATTTGACTAGATATTTATTTTTTCCTAAATACAAGCATATTTTCCTGTAGTTATTCTAGGAAAGACAAAATATTTTTAAGTTTATCTTTGCATACATGAGCTTGAAAGATATTTAAAATATCCCAGTTTTTGTAATTATGTGATGACTATTATTTTGCAAACTATTATTTAGGTACTATATAAATAGTTTATGAATATTTAAATGAGGTTGGATTTATTGCAAAAACACTTATAGTCCAAATATATTTGAGAAATCTTGAATATATTCAGAGTGTTTAATTAGAAGTTAGTAGGAAATTCATGTGTTACCTCTCCCTATCAGTATTTCTCAGTTATACAATTTTTTTCTTCAATCTTAGTTGATGATATTGGATTTATTTGATGTTCCTTTCTTAAAATTATCAGTCATTAATATGTGTTATTCTAGCCATTTATAAACTTTGTTTTCCTTCGGTCATATTTCATCTAAATCTCCGAAACAGTAAAAGGAATTGTCACTTTTCATGCTTTGTACAATCTCCTCATTAGAAATGTGATCTCATATGTTTGGTAGCTAGACTCCATGCCCAATAGTTTTCAAGATCATCCAACCAATTTATCCCTAGACCTAAATCTGGCCTATTGAACTCAATTGCAGAAAACCTTCTACTACAGTGACCACAGGGTAGTTGAGTTTTACAAGACATCCCTCTCTGGTTTGAAGGGCCAACTTCAACTTAAAAGAGATTCTGAAGTTACCTTCGGGTCTTTCCCTACAACCAATGTTTTCCATGAGTGATAAAATTTTGGCGCCGCTGCTAGGGAATGAAGGTGACATCATCCCTAGGATAACGATGAAGATCAGATCTGCTCTCTAACAGTGAACAAAGGACATACAGGGAAGGGATATGCATAATTCACGTGGCGACTCCATTTTCAAGAATCCAGAGTTAGAAGCTTCCATGGAGACTCCATTTTTAGAAGGATTCGTAGCTCAGTTGATTCAATGTTTGTTGAATTGAGGCTTTTGTGATCCATATCAAGTTTATGAGAGATTTTTCGGCGTAAATCACATGATATTTCATTTTTCAATGCGTTTCGAACCAACTAGTGTAGTTCATCGTCATATCTATTTAAACATGCAAACTAGATCTGATTCTTCAACTTGTCCTGATGATGAACCACACTGTTTGGTTCAAAACACGTCGACAAATGAAATATCATGTGATTTACACCGAAAAATCTCTCATAAGCTTGATTCAATGGTTATTTTACTAGGCCAATGAAGAATTCAAAAGCTTCTGCTATTGTTTCAAGGTATGCAAGTTTAAATTTTACACTTATTCCTAGTTTTCATAATCCTTTATCGAAGGATGAATATTTTTTTAGGAATGGTCGAAAATTTAGTGTAGAGGATTTGAGGTTGACTTTGAAACATATTTCAAATTTTCATGACTTTACTGATGTTCTTAGAGTCAAATATGAATATGTCTTTATCAGACATTTTTATGATTCATTCCAAGAAAAGTGCAGAGACTGGGTTGAAGGTTTACTTGCATAATCTATAAGATCTTTTAGCTTTGTCGCTCATATTTTTGGAAACATGGATGGAGAAAACAAAATTTGTGGTAGACCCTATTTCCATTCAAGATTTTAAAGAATGGAATGATATGTACACTAATGATGAAGTGGATGAAAACTTTTCTTCATTTTTGTATTCTTATTTAAATTCATAAAAATGTAGCTTGAAAGATAAAATTTATCTTTTAGAAGAGTTGGCCAATGACATTGGAATCTGGATTGAAGATTTTTACCCTAGATTTTTCCATTTGGGGGTATTTATTTTGAAGTTTTATTTCAATAGAAGCAACGGGTTATATTTTCATCGCTTGGTTTTGAGGGCGAAAAATATTATGACTTTAATAATGAGCTTGACACTTCACAGTTGAAGCAAAAGGAACAATTATATCAAAAGATAAGATGTGGTTTTCATGTTTTCCAAGACCCTATTGCTAGTTTTCTAAAATCATCAACAATGGTAGAGTTTGTTTTGTTCATAAAAAAAAATTGGGTTCAGATTCCAATTTGAGTTTCCATTTCTTAAAGTTTTCTTTATAGTCAAAGAAAATGTGAGTCGAAATCATTTAAGAAACCATTTACTTGCATGATTGCATTGGGTTTTTTATTTCACCTATTTGGGAAGATAACTTTAGTAGGTTAGAGTAGGAAATGGCATGTAATAAATGTGGTTTTTTAGTAGTGAGTTTTTCAATTTCCATTTTTATTTTGCAGTGTGTAATAGTGTGTTGATGAATTTTCTAAAGAAATTGAAGGCAGAAGCAAAGGCTCTGAGGTTCTACTGATATTCATCATAAAAAAAGTTTTTTTTTTAGAGGCAGTTGTATTTTCTACTTTCAAGTTCAGAGTGTGTAAAATCATCTCTTAAAATGATGAAGTTCTATTTCTCAGTAAGTTTTGCTTTTAGCCAAATTTTGTAATGGATGGGAAACTTGTATATGGAGGGCTCTTACTTCCATAATTAATTGACAACATCCCCATGGAGCCATTTGTTATCACAATAAAAATTTTGAATTTTAAATATTTTTTCGAAAATCATGACAGTTGTAGTGTCAGTGTTTAAAATTGTAATAAAGAGGGAAAATGTCTTGATAGCAGCGTCGTCAACATTTTTTAGAAATCTGAGTAAATTAGAAGAGGATTTTGTAGTCATCTTCCAAGTGGAAAAAGGAATAAAATCCTACATTGGGCCCACTACATTGGAAAGTGCTCTGAACAAGCTTTCCAATAGTATGTGGAAGTTGACAAGTGGACTCCTCGATCAAAATATATGGCATGTCGAAGTTTAAGGGTTTGAAGTCTTTGAAGTGAAAGAATAGAGGATGTCCAGAGCAGATCAACAATCACATATCAGAGGTCTAGCAGCTTAGTGATCACATGTCGAAAGGTCTTGCATATCAGTGATTGACGAATCCACGGATCGACGAATTAGCACATTGGATGTCCAAGGCATATCAGCGATCAATGAATAGACGAATCAAAGAATCGATAATCAGAAGTTCTTAAGGTGACAACCTTAAGAAGATGCGATATGAAAATGTGTTGATAGTGCTAAAACTATTGGGGAATGTCAATAGTGTTAAAACCACCAAGGAACACTGATACAGGTTAACAAAGTTCACAAAAGTAAAGGAAGATGGGCCCTTTCCTCTCTCCTCTAACAAGACGTGTGGAAGCGTATAATTAGTTCCACTAAAGCTATGTGGCATCTGACATCAGCATGATGTGGAAATATAAAAGGACACATGGCATATAGTTTTGGAATTTTGAGGGGTCCTATTGATGGTGCTGGACCCGCTACCATGTTAGGAGATTTCCCGAATAAGAAGTGCCAATTAGACCTCAGACTGTTTTTTGTAGGAGTCCCAATAGTGGGTCATATGGTAATGCCTTTACCACGGTATCATGCAGAGGCAAGTAAGATGTCCTTATTGGTAGCAAGGGTGTGACAGTTGCAGTAAGCCAAGGAAGGTGCATGAGAGGTTCTAACACATGGAGGGTGAGGTGAGTGCGCCCCTTGGAAACCTGTGATAGCACGGAATTAATGTTAGGTCCCTATACTACTAGTGTAACCCCTTATTGTTATTAGTACAACCCCCTTATTATATTGTTGTGCCCATGTAGTATCCATGTTGTTATTATTGTGCCCCATAGAAGCTCACTATTGTTATTATTGTGCCATTACATTATTATTGTTATGTCGGCTCTGATTATATTATGACTCCTTAGACTCGTATATATAGAAAGGAGGTCTTGTCATTTGTATCATCCAAGAATTGTTCATTTGTGTAATGTAAAGAAGGTTTCCCCCTCGAAGAGGCTAAATTCTAAG
Organism: Pinus taeda; assembly: GCA_000404065.3. Classification (NCBI taxonomy): domain Eukaryota; kingdom Viridiplantae; phylum Streptophyta; class Pinopsida; order Pinales; family Pinaceae; genus Pinus; species Pinus taeda. The sequence goes on along the minus strand of APFE030734951.1, from coordinate 34,998 downwards.
GTGTTGATCTATCTTTTCTATATTTTTATGAGCTGGTTTCATAACGTTTGGTATCAAAGAAAAACCTGTAAAGATAATCAACTCTAATAGCATAACAAAGCTTCTAAATAAAGAACAATTGGGTGTAATTGCACAATTATGTTTACTAGAGGATCCCACATTGAAATCATGTATTTCTTCAGATCTCCAAAACGTTTTGGACAATCATTCCAAGGTATTTGAGACTCCCAAAGGCCTCCCACCTATTCATGATCATGATCATGCTATTCATTTGATTCCACAAAGTGTTCCTTCAAACATCAGGCCATACATATATCCATATACCCAAAGGAGTGAGAACTCATTCAGAAGTTGTAGAAGATTGCAGTTCAAATAGTATTGCTAGAACTTGACAAGGATGGAAAAATCATATTGGAACCTAAAGTAGTCACAGAACCGAGAAATTGAAAGCTACGAAATAGATCAATTTCAGAGTATCTCATCAAGTGGAAGAACTTACCCACTGAAGATTCCACATGGGAGGACAAGAATTTATACAGAAACATCAAGAACTAATCAAGCATTGAGGACAACACCTTTTGAAGGAGAGAGGCATGTTAGGTACCTATACTACTAGTGTAACCCCTTATTGTTATTAGTACAACCCCCTTATTATATTGTTGTGACCATATAGTCCCCATATTGCTATTATTGTGCCCCATAAAAGTCCATTATTGTTATTATTGTGCCCTTACATTATTATTGTTATGTCGGCTTTGATTATATTATGGCCCCTTAGATTCCTATATATAGAAAGGAGGTCTTGTCATTTGTATCATCCAAGAATTGTTCATTTGTGTAACGTAAAGGAGATTGCCCCCTCGAAGAGGTTGAATTCTAAGGCATTGATTTATCTTTTCTACCTTTTTGTGAGCTAGTTTCATAACAGTTAAGAAGGGAACACACGATCAAATATGCATCACAACATGGAAGGAAAGTTAGCTAGCAATCCAAAGTGATGGTTAAACAAACAACACATTTAAGAAAGATACATACATATACAGAAATCTACACATGCAGGCATAAGAAAACAGATACATATATCATTTAGACTACTCAATAGAGCTAAAATACAATACAACATATGCATGAAACGTGTTGGCTCTGTCATATTAAGAAGTGTATGTTCTAGTCATACTATATGTCCATGTCCAACCACTAGTTCCGACATCAGAACGTTACAACCACAACGACATGCTCCTCTAAAGAGATATAGTAGCTCTACGTAGTGGAGAAGTCAATGCTTGTTACAATATTGTCCAAGCTCTCTCTAAGATAGTCTTATCAGAATCTTAGATGACCAAAAGCCTTTACAATGAGTTATGAGTGACTATGTATAGCAAAGGGCGGGTTGGCCATTAACATTCCCCTTTTTGACAGTTCATCTACCCTCATGACTCTTCATCTACTCTATGACTGTTACATCCAACTATCGACATTTGAACTTATATTTGAAAAGACGTTACATTACAATGCATATGTGCCCATGTGAGACAAAATGGCTTGAGCAAGTCATGCAAGACATCACTACGACTCATACAACTATTGGAAGACCATCTCTTTGACATCCTCATTGTGGTTGACAGTAGTGAACTGATGCCAAGATTTGTAGTTCGCTATGGTGTTTGTGTACTCTAAGGTGATGTCTTTCTGGGACCTGATTCTTTCCTCCATAATAGTTAGGTACATTGCTTAGGCTCCTATATCCAGCGCATCTCATATCTTGCTCATATTTTCCTTGAGTGCGGATGGACCAACAACATACTTGTGCATGGTGTCTACACTGATTGATAAGTCTGAACTGGTGGCTATGCGTATCAACTCATCAAAGTATGAGTCAAACTCTAGTCAGACCTGTGCCTCTTTATTCACTTGGGTGAGTGTACCAATAGATGGGATCACATGTGCACGCACATAACCATCCATACTCTTGAATACATATGCATGGGAAGCCTGTAGATTAGTGATGAGCTGTGGGAGCTCTTCATAGTTTCGGATCTGACTCAGGATGCATGCCTCCAGCTTGATTTCACTGGGCTTCATCATCATCATCGATGTTTGCATGTAGTCAACAACAGCATGCACATTTGACAAGGTACATTCTTTTCTATCACATCATTGCTGCCATCCTTTGAGATGGAATACTGACTTATGCACAGTACCAAACTTTGAATACAACTCTTCCATCACTGTGTCAAGGGACAATACTTCATTTAGTATTTCCTTCTTCAATTTTGCTCAAGCAGATGTTGTAACCAATTATCCTCCCTGCTTGGCAGTCTATGGCTCCATCGCCATTCGTTCATTCTTAGCTATTAGGAAGTGAACACTCGAGCTAGTGGCTTCGACATATGCATTGGTAGCATCGAAAATGTTGTTGTATGTTTGCGAATGTTAGAAATGATCACCCATTCATCGAATGATGCAGGAAACGTATGATCCTCAAGAGTCGAAACTCTGCGAGACTGCACAACTCTATGTTGAGACTCGTCGAATGAGATGTTGTGCATCTTCTCTTCCATATTGTCTCCAAGGATTTCAGTGTCTCCTTGGTCTCTTTGTGCTTGCTCTTGTTCTGGATGCAATGAAGCTGGTGGGTCAACCTCTTGGTGGTGAGGCATGAGGTCGATGTCTTGCTCTAACTCTTGTTGCTCCATATTTGTATCCAATTGCTCAAGTGCTTACTCTATCTCCTGAGTGAAGTTGTAATCCTATGATGGTTCACCTTGTCTTCCTGATGCTAGTTGTTCTTATGAGTCTACAATCTGTACGGGTGTAGTTTCATCTATCTACACAAGTTGCGCCCCCTGTTGTACCTCTTCCTGCTACGCTTCCTTCTCCTATCTACGTAACTCCTGTTCCTTTTGGATTTTCACCTTCAACTCATGCAACTCCTTCTCTATTTCCTCCATTCTCCATTTCTCTCTCTCCCTTTGCACATTTTTCTTGTCATGTTGTTGCCTCTTCACCTCTATGTCCAAAGATTCTTTTTGCACAAGCGGGTCTACTCGAAACTTGCAACTTTGCTCTTCCTCCATGTGGTCGACAATCTTCCTCTTGCCCTTGTCATGCACTGGTATGTTTACCTATGTTGTTGCTGCTTCTGGTGCTCTTCGAGATGCTGCTTTACGTTGCTTCACCATCCATTCCATAAAAATGTCGATGGGTTCATTGAGTCTAGAGGATTTGTAACAATATCTCCATGGGTCTTCCTCTACCCAATGACATGCCCCGTCGATTTAGTTGAATTTTACTCTTGCGTAGTTATATTTCAAAACACAATGTGATCCATACGGATTGTAACTTTGGATATTGAATGGATACTTCTTCAACTACTCTGCTTCGAAATCCGCATGCTTTAAACTCCATATCTTGTATAATCCAATCCGCAATGGAAGACTGGGCCAATCTTCCTTCTTCTTCTAGTGTAGCCTAGCTGTCAGTCCTCCCGTGATGTGATATGATGCTTCCTACATGACGAGCTTGTCTAAGGAAAACTTTGGTAGAACATGCGGAGGATTTTCCACGTTGTACATCTATATGAAGGTGTCAGACGATGAGTCATACCAATCAGCTATGTCAATCAGTGCCTCCATTGCTTCCTTCGACATGCAAGGTGGATCATCTTTGAATATCATCTTGTAAACCAGGGTGACAAAATGATCGAAAATATGTGTGATAACTCCTCTGAAGTTGCATTCGAACAACATCTTACAATAAGTGTTCACAGTATTCACCGCTGGTGTCCATGCCCACTTCAAGCCCGGGAACGCCTAACGGCATAGACTACATCCAAGATGTAGCAGACATGTAGGTTTTTGCTTGCATACCTTTGGGCAATTGTCGCGACTTTGTTACCTGTTCCTTCAACTGATGAGCCAACATGTTGAACCAGTTGCATGCTTTTCCTTCTCTGGTAAGTTTTTCCAACGGATCACCAACTCTGTGGGAAGGTTTTCGTTCTTTCTTGGCCATACAAATGACATGAAAAGATGACAAATTTTTGATATGCCTTCCACAGTATCTTCGTCTTGTAGACTTGGTTGGGTGTCATCCTAAATTTGGCTAGCTCCTTCACCCAGTTCTTCAAATTGTTTCTGGAGTTGGCATTGTTGCTCGGTATGTTGAAGGAAGTCTCCATGATGATCATGGGCTTCGACATCTGATACATCTCATCATAATCTTGAGGCCTGAAGGTAGAAATCTTTGTCCTGCAGACACTACTCAATTGCATCATCTCAGGATTAGTGTGTGAGACGATCCGATGTATCATGTCTGCACATGGGAGCACGAGATATCTGTATACAATCCAGTACAAATCGAACCTGTGGATGTTCACATAGACTTGGTAGTCTTCAAGGTCTTCCCAAAATGTGCCTGCAAAGGCATTATTGACCTCTTGCCACTTTAGCAGACTATTCTTGTCTACAATCAACTTGGAATCTTTATAGATTAGTAGACTTATGGACACTCACTCAATTTCTCCTCTAATTGCACTTCCATCAATTTCCTTTGATCTTGCTCTCTTGGAGGCCATTGATCCTATATTACTAAGAGGTGGACGAACACCTACTAGGTATGGAGATAAAGTGACATGCATGGAAAGAAATCTGTCTACGAAAACCAAAGAAAAATTGAGGAACGACATGCAACATACCTGGGGATTGACTGGAAAGGATTACGCAAATTTTCCTATGAGGCTAGGAGACTGGCTACCAAAACGATGCAAAAGGTAGTTTGGGCTATCTGGGGAGGCTGGTTGGCTGTTGGAATTGCACAATGCATAATCCAGTTTGGCCTGCTGGCTACTGGAACTACACAATGGACAATTTCCGCTGACAGTGGTTGCAGGCCCAGTGACTACTTTGACAATTTTATGCACCAGTAGTCACTGTCCCTCAAAATTGTGCAATGAAATATTGGAGGATAATCACTCAAAAGAAATGCGCATTTATTGAAGGGAAGACAAAGCCTTCCTTCTCAGGATTGCGCAATATTATCTTGACAAGGCAGAGTCTGGGCCAAGGCTCCTTAGACCCACCAACGGGCAACTGAAAGAAAATGTGAATGTGATTGCATGGCGATACTGAGTGTAAGTAGGAGTGAATGATCATGCATGCAAACAAAGAATGAAATATTTAGAAAATGGAACAACATGCATGTGGGTGAAGCGAGTTGTCAAATAGATGACCGTTCATGCAAAATAGTTTCATGTATGTGACAATAGTGATATGCCAACAAAAACTGAAATGGTAGTAATACAAGCTAGTATGCATGTAAACAATAGTAAGAATTCAAAGAAATCAAGCAAACATCACTCACACAAGCCAAAACACAAAAAGCAACAGAAATGCTGCAAAAGACAAGTTAAGACAACTTACCCATGCATAGCTAAGATGGATGGGTTGAAGAATCTTGGATGTGTTGTGGGATGTCAGACCTCCAAGATCAATGTGAATAAGTGAGATGTTATGTAACTAGCTCAAGAAAAAGATAGAAAAGATATATCAATGCCTTATAATTTAGCCTCTTCGAGGGGGCAACCTCCTTTACATTACATAAATGAACAATTCTTGGATGATTCAAATGACAAAACCTCCTTTCTATATATAGGAGTCTAAGGAGTCACAATATAACCTAGCTGACCTAACAATAATAATATAAAGCCACAAAAATAACACTAGAAGGATTTTATGGGGCACAGTAATAACAATATGGTGATAATAGGGGCAAAACAATATTAATAATGGGTACAACTACCATACTAATGGGGTAACACTAGTATTATAGGGACCCAACATGCCCCTCTCCTTAAAAATGTGTTGTCCTCAACACTTGAGTAGTTCTAGATGCTTCTGTATAAAATTCTCATCCTCCCATGTGGAATCTTCAACGGATAAGTTCTTCCACTTGATAAGATACTCTGAAATTGACCGATTTTGTAGCTATCGAGTTCTTGTTTCTGTGACTGCTTCCGGTTCCAATATAATTTTCCTTCCTCATCAAGTTCTGGCAATATTGTTTGAACTAGGAGCTTGTCACCTATAACCTTCTTTAAACATGAAACATGGAAAA